>BQNB010019485.1:0-66775 GCA_026074375.1 Tanacetum coccineum | reverse complement strand
AAGTAACGCCTAAGTCTTAAGAATGATATGCCACATCGAGATAAGTAATCATTGCACTAAATAAACAAACCAACGTTCTAATTAGATTAATGATGGCTAATACAGTTTTTTATATTTGGCTCGACCGCTCTTTTATCTTCTGTGAATTTGCTTGCGAGTGTTTAAGTGTCTTGAATTGATTTTAGTCATCACCAAACCCGTCTCAGTCTCTCAGATTGAAAACCCCCCCTTATCCATTTGATTTAGGATTAACATAGGTTTAACATAGGTTTAGAATAGAATAGATCTAACATAGAATTAACCAAGATTAGATACCAAAATATTAATAAAAGTTAAGTGTTTCTCACTCTAAGTGTTCGACACCCTACTTACCACGAAACTCCCATCTGACCAAATACACTGCCTGTTAAAGTGTTGTTTTTGGTTAAGTCGGCAAATATAAATTTAAAACTTGAATCAATAAATTACAACCACATGACGAAACATCAAGTTTTTGGCGCCGCTGTCGGGGAGTGAAAATTAATCTTGATTTTTATTTGATATTTTGGTTTTCGCATTAGATTAGATCTAACCCTTAGGATTAGTGTAAATTAGATTAGTGTATAATTTTGTAAATTATGTATATTATGTATATTTGCTTGTATATTCGTTTGTTTATTTTTTTTTGTTAGTTTAATTATTTGTGTGTTTAATTGTTTTCTAATACACTATTCTGATCGATAACTCGATACTGTGTATCTAGTTCCATTGGATACGACGTAGCCAACTTTCTTATCCAATACAACATATTCGCTCAAAAGATTAATACGGCATATTCACTTCCATTGAATATGGCGTATCAACCATCTGATACAGAATCAGAACTAAAATTTCATATTTGATTTCCGTGCTTAATTTTTTCTATCTTTATTCAGAGCAAATCCTGCTGATATTTTTACCTTTGTAACAGATCGTACTTATCAGAGCTAGTCGATTAAAGAATGATGAATAAGGAGAAGAAATCAACTATGAAAGGATTAGCAACTAATGACCAAGCAGATTACTATTCAGGGATTAGAAGCATTACGGTTAATGGAAATAATGCTTATGAGCTGAAAGGAAAATTCCTGGATGATTTGCATAATAATGCCTTTAGTGGAGCTAACGAGGAAGACGCGGTCGAGCATATCGAATACTTCCTCAAAATTGTTGACCCAATGTAAATCAAGATAAACTTTGAGTTGTTGTTTTCTCAACCTCATTGGTTGGAGATGCATGGAGATGGTTTGATGAAATTAAAGGATCTATTACTAGTTGGGTTGATTTAACTGCTAAAGTTTTTAGAAAATACTACCCGCCTTCCCACACTGGAAAAATTAACACCCTAATGATAAAGTGGGATCCCAATAATCCAAAGTTTGAAAATTGGTTGGCCTTAAAGTTTGTGAACTATAAGACGATGGATATATTTACTAAAGGAGCTTTGTGGGATTACTAAAAATTAGGAAGTGACGAAATTGAGCCAACTGATGAAGAATCTTCTGATCTTGAGGAAACTAATAACGATGATGAACAAGAGATCGGTGAAATTTTTAGAGTCGAAACAAACTTGTTCGGTTACGAGACACCGCTGTGCGAAAAATTCAAAGAGTTCAACTACCTACTCAAGATAGATCCGAATGTCCTTACCAAAGATATTGAAGATTTTAAGACTTATAAAGAATATAAGTACGATTGGATCTATGAATGGAACAAAGACGTACCATGAGTGCAGGAAAAGCCATGGACGGATTATGGAACATAGAAGGAACTGACACCAGCTAAACACTATTGCAAGCCTTTCAATTATAAAACTGGATGTTCGGAGTGGCCAACCTGTAGCTGGAGTCAAGAAGGATATTGTTATTGATGAAATTTGCCTGGAGCTTACATTGTCGGAAACTCACTCCATTACCAAGAATTAGAATGGTACGAAGCTTTGAAAGATGGCAAGTTGAAAGAAGAAGCGTTAAGAAATAAAGCTATCATGGAAGGCTTAATCAATAAAGAGGATGAATCATGTAATAAAGGATGGAGAAGTTGGGAAAACTTTAAAAATGCTGATACTCAAAACTGCCAAGAATATATGAATGAACATGATGATGAAAGACATGAGTTATGTGTTGATGAAACTCATGAGGTGCCGGTTTGCCAAATAAAAAGATACAAGATGAACAAGTATTCGTTCAAAGATGATGAAAAGTATGTTGATGTAAAAGAAGAGGCATGCCGAGCATACCAAGAAATCTTTTGGATGATGGACGAAGGATGAATGGTAACAAGAGCTGAGGGAAGAAAGCTCGAAGAGAAAGTATAACTTAAAGAATAGCTGAAACAAAAGTACTTCCCGAGAGACAACCAAAATGTTATTTATTTTTATCGAGTCTGTCTTCCTAGACATCAATACGGCGTATCCGCTCCATACCATACGACGTATTGATTGTCTAGACGTTATCAGTCCTTTACTTTTATGCACTTTAAACATTATTGTCAGCTCTGTCAATTGGGCGTATTCATACACTTAATACGACGTATTTGGCAGACTAACCCGTATTTAAAAACTTTTTATAGGTTTTCTATACGGCGTATTCCAGTTTATGGATATGGCGTATTAGTCTCCTGTACAGTTTGTTTTGTTTTATTTATTTTTATTAACTATAGGTACCGAGATAGGAATGCATGTTTTTCCTATTATTTTGCACAGGACCTCTCTGAAAAAGAAATCGACGAGTTGGTTGAAGTATCTACAAGTCTGGAAATCTCATGATGTTGGATTCTTGAAATCTCAAGACGGTTGTTCAACACACGATCATGCTCATTAAACTCAACATGGAGAATCTACCGAGCAAATATCAGAGGAGTTTCTCATTCTAATTCTTTTTAAATCCCGTTTTTAATTGTTTTATCTATACAACGAGGATGTTGTATAATTAAAGTGGGGGGATGGGAATTAAAATGTATACTTTTCCTATTTTTCACATTAAAATGCTTAAGTTATGCTCACATTTAAATTTTTTTCAAGCATACTTTTGTGAAATTACTTGATACATAACCCGCATACAATAACCCTTATTAGATATTGTAAGAATATAACCTTATCTGTTTCCAAATGTTTACCAAAATTCTACAAAAATATGAGTGTGCCAGTGATGTTGTAGACTTTAGAACTTGGCTTGGTATATCACTCGAGATCACAATGATGAGTACTATGGATTTAGATGAAGTAACTTGTTTAAATTGGCAAATTTTTAGGATTATACCCAAAAAGCCTAAACATGTTGTTTATTAACTAACTACACTAGTTAGTTAACCCCCGTATAAACCCTTTGTTTACTCTCATTATAAGAGTAAGACACCCCTAGAAAAACCTGTAGAGCCAATCCTTTAGGAATTACACCAACTTGTTTATTTTGTTACACCTCTACACCTTAGCCTACCCTGTTAGATTAAGTCCATTTATAGTTGCTAGTTGCTTAATGTGTAAAGTATGTATTTTCCGAGTCTTGTGTCAATTTTCTATCTTTGGTACGGTTGGAAGAAATTTACACATTGCAAACGGGAATGTATAAAGTAGTCAAAACTCATGTATTTTTACTACCATCACAATGATTGGTACGTCCGAAGAATGAAGAATTATCAATGGAATTATCCAAAATTATTATGATCGTGAAGATGGTGAAACTATACTGAGAATTGTTTCGTTTCGTAAGAGCAAGAACCGAAGGAATTATTTGAAGGATCGATTATTCATTGATACGCATCAACGATGTAAAGTTATGTATAAAGTGGTAGATATCGCCACTTGTCTTGTAAAGTATGTAAAGTATGTAAAGTATGGGATGAATTTGAAGTTGATCGTTACGGAAACGCCAACTTAGGTTGTTGTTTTTGATATATGATCAATACGTTTATAAATAGTCGTGTCTTTATCATGGTAACGGTCGGGAAAAAGTGTCTAGCAACTTGTATTTTAGACTTAATCTATTTGTTTCGTAATTTTTATTTAACAACAATTTACTTCTCTTTCCTAATGAGTAGTCGTTGGTTTTACGTGAATGAGGATGTGATCGAACATGCATGTCTATTCCGTTGTTATGGCCATGTATGCATGCTTCAGCTGCCTTGTTGGTTTATTACTTTTGGTGAAAGTTAGAAGGTCCATATCCTATATCATTCTTCATCCTAACCGTTGGTTAAATTCGAATGAGGATGTGATCGAACACACATGTCTATTTCGTCGTTACAACCATGTATGTGTGATTCAGCTGCCTTGTTAGGATGGTACTTTTGGTGAAATATTGTTAGAATGATCAACCCTAAACCTTATAATAAAAACCCATTTTACCTCTATAAACTTGTTACTCCTTAGCTCTAGTGGTGGAGATGTGTATCCTTGCCAAGCTTATGACAGAATACTCGTCACGACCGAGCAATTAAGCGAATTAGTTACATGTTACCACATAGATTAGTTGAGTGATTTGAGTGTTTTCATCTTCCTATTTCGTGAGGTGTTTGGTTGTGTACTTGTAAAAGATCAAATAAATGCTTAACGGAAAACATCCTTAGGGATACATTTTTATAAACTTCTAAAAGCTACTTGAGGACAAGTAGGATTCAAGTAGAGGGATATTTGATGACATCAAATAAACTCACTTTTATAGCATCATTTATCCCATGTAATTAACCCATTTTGTATAATTATTGCAAGAATTATTACTTAAAAATTTATATTTGAAAATTGCAGTAATTATGGAGTACTTAGTGAAAGTTAGCTAAAAGGCACGCATTCTGGAGCTTAAACAAAGATATTTTAAAGATTACTGTTCTGACATCCAATACTACGTATCCATCAAGGAAGATACGACATATTTGTGCCTACACTTCACTAAAGACCACGAAGGAACGAAGATCAATACACCGTATCCAAAAGAACTTAATACGCCGTATTAAGGATATAGAATGTGAATATTCTAGAAGATATCAAACGTGGTCCCTACTCTAAGAAACCCCTAATACATCGTATCGAAGTCTTTCGATATGCCATATTGACCCGATTCCAGACCTTATAAATAGAAAACTCAAAAAACGAGTTTTAAGTGTGCAAAATCATATTCTGGATACCTAAACCCCAAAAGTCGATTCTAAGTGGAGAAAAAGAGCAAAAGAGGTCGTACAACGCAATTCAATCCATTGGATTTGTAATTCCTTATACTTTTGTAATCGTTCAGTTTTTGGTATCATTCGTTAACTCGGTTAGTTTACCTTGGCTAAATTATTACTCTTGTATTAATTATGATGTTTGAAGGCTAATACCTTCGGGTATTAGCCATTATTATGAAGATCTGAATGTTTGATTTTGTTTATATCTCAATTGCTTAATTTATCGTTGTATGCTTGTTTATGTTTATCAGTTTATTCTTGTTTACGTGTTTTTGTATGCGACCTATCATTCAACTGGATCTAGTGATACAGACCAAGTAATCTAGATGCCGAGATAGCTCTATATATAGTAATTTATATATCTAGACCAATAGGATCACAAATAATAACCTAACTTTGCCCTTAGATTGTGATCATAGTTGGTAAAGATTTGGTTAGTGGACTACTTTGTGTATAAATCATCGTAAAGCAGTAAGTGGGTAAAGTCTCTATGAGCTAGGGTTTAACAAGATCACCATTGCTTTAATCCCTAAGATTGATTATGATAAGCAAATAAGGATGCTTTATGCGGGTACGTTTAATTATGACATAATTCTTCGTATCTAGGTCTTAGGAAAAAGTAACGCCTAAGTCTTAAGAATGATATGCCACCTCGAGATAAGTAATCATTGCATTAAATAAACAAACCAACGTTCTAATCGGATTAATGATGGCTAATATAGTTTTCTTATATTTGGCTCGACCGCTATTTTATCTTCTGTGAATTTGCTTGCTAGTGTTTAAGTGTCTTGAATGGATTTTAGTCACCACCAAACCTGTACCAGTCTCTCAGACTGAAAACCCCCCTTATCCATTAGATTTAGGATTAACATAAGTTTAGCATAGGTTTAGAATAGAATAGATCTAATATAGAATCAACGTAGATTAGATAACCAAAATATTAATAAAAGTTAAGTGTTTCTCGCTCTAAGTGTTCGACACCCTACTTACCATGAAACTCCCATCTGACGGGTACACTGCCCGTTAAAGTGTTGTTTTTGGTTAAGTCAGTAAAATATAAATTTAAAACTTGAATCAATAAATTACAACCATACGACGACACATCAGTACTTAATCAATTTATATTTTGTTTACATGTATTTATGGGCATTAGAGCGAAGAGATACGGGAATCAGGCGTGGAAAGTGAGCGAAAAGAGGATTCTCAAGCCAGTTACGGCGTAACTGCCCCGCAGGATCTATGTCATAACTCAATTAAGGCAAGAATGGTCATCACTAGGTTACATCGTAGCTGCTTTGTCACAGTTACACCGTAGATTTCCACGCAGGAAGACTGATGACTCATTCTAATTATAGTTACGGCTTAACTAGGACTCTACAGTTACGCCGTAACACATATTAAGTGTGCATCATGGAAGCCCACATCAGCATGTTTACGCCGTAACCAACTACATCAACTATGTCGTAACTAAATCGAAACCTATAAATAGAGCCCTCATTCCTGCACATTCGATATCACCTTCACACAGGAGTACCAAGGGGCGAATCAAGCTTTTGAAGGCCGAAGAATTCCACCATAAGTCTAAGGGAAAAGTCACTTTACTTACTTTTTGTCTTATGCATTCATAAAACGAATCATGTAAGAATTATGATGTTTCAATCCATGATCTCTTTCATTATTTCTCACTATGTCATTGCTATAAGTGGCTAAGCACTTCTATTGTTGGCCTAGTTATGAATTTGTTTATGTTATGATTGTTTTCTATTTATTTATCGTTTGAATTGGATATCCTTATTTCCTGTCATTGATCCATGAGTTTTGGTAGTATTGATGATGGTTTAGATCCTGTTAATTCTCTTATTAGGGGGACATGCTAAACTTAGAATTAGCAGGGTACCAGGATAACTTGGCATCCATCTCTAGTGTAGGAATTGCTCATATTACCGTATTTATCGCATTAAATACTTAAAAAGACCATGAACTCTTTCAGAGGGGGTTTATAATATATCTTAGGTTATAGACAAGTCTTTAGGATAGTTGGGATTTAATCACTACAACTTGGATACCCTGCCATCGTGACTTTCATGGAATTGGGATCACATGAAGTATATGACAGACTTCAAATGGCAGTTCGGGTCTTTTGATATCAGAACCACTAATAAAAGATATCTAGACATTTCACTAGGAAATATATCATAGCATTAGTAATGAAATAACTAGGTTAACATGCTTTTGTCCATGACTGTTCTCATTTCATTTATTTCTTTCATTTTTTTTCTTGTCGAAATTACAAATCAATTCAAAACCACTTTTCAAACCCTGACACTTTTCAGATTAAAACTAATTAAACTTAGCTCTTGGGAAGGAGTCGGATTTACCAATCTTGAACTAAAAACGACCGGGTTCTCTGCCCATTAGTGTGTGTAGACATAGGTAGACGAGTTTTATAAATTTAATACTTGTAATAAAAATATTCAAAACAATTTACGCATCACTAATAACAAATTTAGAATCTAAACATGAAATAGAGAATAGGATTTATCTAGATCACAAAAATATCAATCAAATGACCATAGATATTTTCCTGAGTCTACATGTTTAACCATCCTGGGTTATTACATGAAATCACGATGTCGATTGCAAGACAACAAGATTAGTCATCAAATTGAAACTCACACCTTCAATAAAGATATTTCATTGAGTCTAATGTGTTCAAATGTTTGTGTTATTAGCTATGGTCAAATTATACATGCTAAACTTAACACACTCTTAGTAGGATTGACGACTTATAAATTTTCGTTGGGAAACTCATAAGTACTTCAAACTTGATAAGCAAGACTTGGATGTCATGTCTGAAAACTCAAATCGAGATCCCTTATAACTTATATAAGCTTCTTCGAGTAACCTAATATCAACAAGATCTCCCAAATAATAGGAAAATGATCCTTGCCCAAACTTGGCACCTTCATAGATCAATGAATCCTTCGTCTTAGATTCATCTTCGGTTTAGGTAGATCTACCCTCTGACATCTGATTTAAACATATTCCTCTTGTCAATCTCTTGCTTAAAAGTCCAACATATATGTAACTATCCTTTAGTAAATAATCATTATTTCTACAAAGAAACATTCACAAGATCTATTAAGGTAAGTAACCTTGATTGAATCTCTTTCTTAAAATACATGCAAATGTGCATTCTTTGAACACTCTTAACATAGTACCTTACACATTGTCATCCTTAAGCATACTCCTAGGCCCTAGATGACTTATTCTTTCTTAAGATTACAACAAATTGCTTTCTCTCTCATTCAACCCTAGAATTCCATATATCTTGATTAGGATTATGGGAACCAGAATTAAAGCATGTTAGTTGAGTCATGTTAGGCCATGTATGAAAAATCAATAATTTTTTATCTTTGCTACTGTTGGGATTTAAAGACTTCAAGATGATTCTTAGAGTTACTACTGCTCAGTGCTGCTAGTTTAAAAGGTTAATGCTGCTGATTTAAACTGCTGAAAGATTACAACTGCTTGGAAAAGATTCTAGTGTCAGATGGATAAAGATAAGAGAAAGGCTTGGAGAACAAGAATACTTATGAAGATAAGTATTAGTTATTTGTAAAGAAGATTCGTATAAGTTATTTGTATAAAAGATTACGATATGTTAGGAAAGTATTGTAAACCTTGTAGGACTCCTTGGTGTATAAAAGGAGATCGTAGGGTATAGAGTTCGATGTATCAAAAATCAGTCTTTCATAGTATTCATAGCTTCAAGGTTGTAAACCCTAACACTATCATAGAGTGTTCGTATTAATATATTGAAGCTTATTGTTTTGGTTATATTCTTTGTTTGTCAAACATACATTACTGTTTCATTGGTTATACTTCTTAGTGGTATAAACTAGATTCCGCATAGTTTACATCATTCACACAAAGTTTCATTCTTAGTACCTTTGGATTTATCCAAGGATACTAAATCTTACATCAAGCTAAGGAGTTAAAGATCTATTGAAGCTCTGATACCAATTGTAAAATCTAAAGAATCGTTGTACAAAGAATAATACATAGCGGAAATAACATAATGAACAAAGTTATTCAACAAGGTTTTACCAAACATTCCAAGCCCTAATAATATTTGATCAGAATAATACAGTTACATCAATGAACTGTAACAAGGATCAAGGAAAACCTTGATTACCTTGAGGCTAAACTACATATGGCGTCTACATCTCTATGCCTGGACACATACATACTTTTCCTGGTGTTTTACATCTTGACACACCTAAAACAATATCTAGAGATCTCTTTATATAGTAGAGTCCATCTAGATTTACAAAGGAAAATATAACTGTATAAGGAAACTAAATCTTTTAATTCTTAAATAAACTTCATCTTTATCTCCAAGAATCATATCTTTTAGAATCTTTTATCTTTTGTAGAATATCCTCCACCAGCTTGTAGAATTCCATAATGCTAGATTCAGTCCTTATGTTTTATTCTTGTTTTGTCTTATCAACTCAAATATAATTCCTAACAATCTTTCCCTAGTTGATAATGACAAAACTAAATAAGCACGAATTTCCCCTGAAGTTAATATACGAATGAAAACTTCCCCTTAAGCTACCAAGAATCTACAAGTTGCAAATCATCAAATCTTCTTCCCTTTTTTATCAATATCAAATAGGAGACTAAAGTATGCAACTTTGATCTTCACAAATACGAACCAATATTACACTTCTAATCTAAGTATTCTAATGACCCAAATTGCCCTCTATTACGCACCTTAAGAAAAATGGACTTGAGAAGTAGAAACTTACACTAGCAGTAGTAACAAAGGCTAGTAGTAGTAAAAACCTTCACCTTAATATATCATATAAATGGTTAAACATTTTAACATTAAGCTTCCCCTGAAACCTATATGTTAACAATTTCTTGAATCTTCAATTCTGTAGGCTCTATGTTATGATTATTGATGAAGAAAACTAAGTATAACGAACTTGATGCTGAAGTAGAATAACCCAAACTTGTGTCTTATATCTTGTACTATCCACGTGACTTCGAAAGTGAGACTTAATCTTTAAATCTAAACCTTAGGGTAACTAGTTTTGATCAATTGGAATCTACACTTTTTGTCTTAGGGATAAGATTTTATGAAAATAACAAAGACTTATTAAACCTTAGGAGGGCATGTTTTTTGAGCCAAAACCCACAAGATTTTAAACAAAAATCAACCCCCACCCCCAGTTTTCCCTCGCACATTACCTCACACACAAAAACCTACCTCCCGGTTATTCGATCTTAAAACCTCTAAGACACATTCAACCCGCGTTAAATCACAATGGGTAATCTTTTTTAAGTGTCTTATTATACCCTTAACCCCTATTAATCAGGGCCTTAATCATGAATAAATGATCAAAGCCACCCTAATCAATTGACCCTAACTTTCATAACCTTTCTGAAAAAGTCGTTGACAAACCTTAAAGGTTGAAGTGAGGGGGTTTTGGTCCTTGTAGGTGTACGAGAACTGTGTAGCAATAATATGTTGTTAACAATAGGAATAAACATAAATGGGTGCATTTTGGGTGATGTCATGGATTTTGAACAAATGGGAAAATGGTCAAAAACTTGTAAAAGTTCAATGGTTTTTAGGTTAAAATTGTCATTCATGAATCTTTGTATAGGGCTTTGTTGATCCCAATTGACACAGATCTTAATCATCCTTAGCTTTATGTAAGGTTTATTATCCTTAATAAATAATAAAGGCACTAAGACTGAAACTTTGAGTGTATGATATAAACTGTTTGAAGGTACAGTTTGTCAAGTTTCTAATAAAGTGAATTTTTATGTTAAATTGTAGAATTATGGTGGGAAGCAGCACGCGTAGCAACACTACCAACAACACCAACCCTCCTAATGAAACAACAGATTAACTAATTCGACAACTTAACACCGCATTGCCAAATCTGCTAACTCAACTTGTTCAAGCCCTTAGAGGAAACCAAACAAATCAAAGAGAGGCTACACCAGCCTAGTAGTAGCAAACATTCAAGGCTCTCTTCTGGTCTGCAGAGGATTTTTTTGGCACAGAAGGTGCATTTGGTTTACTAACTTGGTTTAAAAGAACTGAGTTTGTGCTCCATCTCAGTAAGTGCCCCGCAGAGATCCAAGTCAAATTCGCGGCTAGTATGCTTCAAGGCCGCGCCCTAACTTGGTGGAATACCCTTGTTCAAACCCGAGGACGGGCCGCTGCTATAGCCCAACCTTAGGAAGATTTTAAAAAGTATGTGATGTGGAAGAATGAATAGTCCTAAATGATTAATTTTTTCATAAGTTGGAGTAATCAAGATTTATTGGGAACCACCAGATGGTTGGATCAATATTGATAGGGTATACGGCGAGGTACCACGAGTTGGCAAGCTGCGAGCCACACATATATTACCCCAGAGAACCAGCGTGCTTCAACGCAACTTTAGGGTCTCTAGCGTCCCAGAGAAATCAAAGCTACATGTTACTTTATCCAAAGCCCCCTAGATAGTTCTAGAGTTGCGGTGATGCCATGGGCCAATCCCTATCATGACCTACCTACGAAGGTAATATCAGGATGGTATTTTTAAGAAATAAGAAAATGTTGGAAACAAGAAGAGGTTGAATAATCAAAACAAGAATCGAGAAAGGGATGATAGGAACAAGAGGCAAAGAACTGGAAGGAACTTGCTCTAAAAACACCGAAGCAAGGACAGTGGCAACATCATAGTATGCGATTGGTTGCCACAATCCGGAGATACCTGCGAAATGCAACTTCTATCATTCCTGGTAACTTCCCATGTGTGCGAGTAGAATCTCGAGCACATGTAAGAAATGGCCACTATACCCGTACCAGCAGAGGTAGAGCTGCCAAAAAAAAGACCTAGACAAACTTGTTTTGAGTGTGGGAACCCAAACCAAGTTAGGAGAAATTTCCCAAGCCTGAACTGAACCACTACCACAGGAGGAAATCGCCCAAATCTCGTGCTATAATTAGCAAACAAAGGAAAATCCCCAACCTAAGTGAACAAATCAGAAGCAAGCACAGGGTTCAGGCAGCCTATTGCCGCTATGAGTTGTTGAAGCTCCACAAGACCTGAACGTTGTGACGGGTACATTTTCTCTAAACGATCATTTTGCTACAGTTTTATTTGATTCTGGTGCGGATTATAGCTTTATATCTACCAACTTCTTGCCATTGATTAACATGAAACTTGTGTTCCAACCAGCTTTGAAAGCTCCAAAGAAAAGGTTTCATACGACCGATTCTGCACCCTGGGAAGTCCCTCAGGGTTTGTATTCGGTGAAAAATAAAAGAGTTTCCGTTCCGCAGTAGTATAGACTATCCTAGCAGCTAATAAGCTAACCATCGAAGAAACGCCTACCCTCTTCCTAGGATCGATGAGTTTATTAGATCAGTTGCAATGTTCACGGTATTTCTCGAAAATACTACATTCGATCAATAAGCTATCATCAGTTGATAGTACGCGAAGAAGAACAATTCAAAACTACATTTAGGACCCGTCATGGACATTTTTGAAGTTCACACGAGGTCATGAGCCATTCGGGTCTGACTAACTGCTTCTGCATCTCAGTATCCATTGTGTACCTTAAATGGAACTCATCATGTATGTTAGGAAGGGTCCCAGCTAATGCCGATACATTAACAAGTTTGTGGATCCATTGTCCATATTAAATAGAAACGACGAATCTTAATTAAATCAAAGGTCAAAAGAAGAGCATGAAGTTCACACCTAAAATAGATACTGGAGTTACGCGTTGAAAAGGAGAGATTGTTGCTGAGAAATATTCATCGCAATGTATAAGTAGATCGCAACCTCTTGACAAAAATCCTCATCTTCTATGAGACACATACTAAGTGATAGCAAATGTGAGCATTGAGCACCATAAGTTAGATCACACACCTTTGCTAGATTTGTCAAGTCTTTGTCACAGCTTTGAAAAAGCACGAACAAGTTATTTTCAAAGTGTAACACCCACTTTAAGATATGATAAAACATAAACCCAAATAATTCCACTTCACCGTAAAATAAGTGATAAACAACCTTCTTCGTAATCAATTATTCCAAATAATATGAGCCTTTAAATCTGTTAAGAACATGTAAACTAAATCCAAAAACTAAACAGTAGAAACCAAAAACAAACAAACTTGGTTTTCTGTTCTGTTCGACATCTGTGTGTGTGTACTGTCTGATAACGATCAAAACAGGCAGTAGTAATGCTTTCCAATAGCAGTACTAAAATACAACAATAGAAACTGCTTCCAACCTTAGCAGTATTAACCATCACGCAACAACATTAAAAATGAACGAGCAGTATTAATTTTCCTTATGATATTATCATTCCGTAAATATTAATAAAGCTATAATACTATCTAGTCCACTTGTAAATGTCCAGCCCGAAAATCATATAGAATTCGGTATAGATTGAGCCCAAACAAAGTTACTTTCCACCCAAGGCCCAATCAATTTTCGGTTAATACTCATCCCATTATAACTTTCGAATACAATTGCAGTTTAAAAGCCCATGACCAATTAACTAACATTAGATATATACTTCTAACCCCAATGTCAGTCATTTCATACCCTAGCATAAACACACATCCGCCTCTCTTTCTTTATACATCTGTGCAGTCACAAGTAAACGCATCTCACTTATATCAAGAACAGATCTCACTTTCTTTCTTCCACAATTATCCACGACCAAAAACAATAACCCTTCAATCTTATCATTCATACTTTTCAAACCGAATTAATCACAAAGTAACATCACTATTTTTAGTTAACACAACCAACGAAGGAATCAAGACTATAAGCTTCAAGATCCTTTTGGGTCTCGGGTAGGTTCAAGGCATATGTCAGTTGTTTTTCGTTTGTTGATTTTATGAGTCAAGATCAATGATGAATATCGTGTGTGCAACTGATCTTGAGAGATCATGACTTGAACATGAAAGAGTTAAAATTGAGATCTTGGCTTTTAATTTCTTGTCGAGTTTGAGTCGTGTTTGTGTGAAGAAGATTGTGATAAGTATGGGATTTAGAATTGTGGTTTGGTTTTGATTTTGTTATTGTGATGTCATTGTTGTGTTGCTGTTTTGGCTTAGACTGGGTTAACTCGGTTATTGCCGAGTTGACTCAGTACATGACACCAACCATTTACCTTATCTCAAATCCAAACTTCATACAAAACCTCTTGGATACCGTTTATAAAACCGAAACCCTCATAAAAAACCGTTTATGTAACCAACAATATTAACTGCTAATGCTAAGCAGTACTAATATCAATTGGCGGCATTAACCTGCTGTAAACCCTTCGAGTTTTAACAGAAGTAGCAGAAGTTTGCGTTTCTTGCTGCTTTTTTGTTATTCACATCAATCTAATAAGAACATAAGGTTTACCTGGTTTTAATACATTGTAGCCAATACATCCTAGATCTATTTCTCAGTGGTAAGATGGAGGCAGGAACTACTACCACCAATCTGACTGTAAGACTTCCTATTCTCAACCTAGCAGACTATGATCTCTAGCTAATAAGGATAGAACAATACTTTTTTATGACTGATTACTCCTTATGGGAAGTAATTAAGAATGGTAACAAAGTGCTAAAGAGAACTGTTGGAATAGTTGAGTAGGAATATGAACCTACTACTGCAGAAGAAAAGCAGGATACGAGGAATAAGATGAAAGCAAGAGCAACTCTGTTAATGGCACTGCTAAACAAGGATCAACTGAAGTTCTACTCATATCAAGATGCAAAATTGCTCATGGAAGCCATAGAGAAGAGGTATGGGGGAAACAAGGAATCTAAGAAGGTTCAGAGGATACTTCTCAAGCAACAATATGAGAACTTTGCTGCATTAAGTTCAGAAACAATAGATCAAACCTTTAATAGGTTGCAAAAACTTATTAGTCAGTTGGAGATCCAAGGAGAAGTGATTAACCAAGAAGATATGAACTTAAAGCTGTTAAGAAGTCTTCCATCTGAATGGAAGACTCATGCTTTAATCTGGAGGAATAAGGCAGAAATTGAAACCATCAGTTTGGATGACTTGTACAACAACTTGAAAACTTATGAGCTTGAACTCAAAGAATCATCAAACATAAGCCAAAATTCACAAAATGTGGCTTTTGTGTCATCCAACAGCACTAATAGCAACAACAACACAAATGAAGTAGATAACAATGCTTATGGAGTTAGTTCTGCTCATACTCAAAGTAATCCTACATCTGGAGATAATCTTAATGATGCTGTGATCTGTGCTTTCCTAGCTAGTCAGCCCAATTCTCCTCAAATGTTAAGAGAGGATCTAGAACAAATTGATCCTGATGACCTAGATGAAATGGATTTACAATGGGAGATGGCCATGCTGATAATTAGAGCTAGGAGATTCATCAAGAGGACAGACAAACAATTAGATGTAAATAGACAAAGAGTTAGATTTGACAGATCAAAAGTAGAGTGCTACAATTGTCATAAGTATGGTCACTTTGCAAGAGAATATAGGGCTCCAAGAAATCAGGATTACAGAAGAAAAGAGCCCAGTAAAAGAACTATGACAGTGGAATCTCCCACTTAAAATGCCTTGGTTGCTCAAGATAAAATTAGAGGGTATGACTGGAGCTACCAAGCTGAAGAAGAGCATCCTACAAAATTTGCATTAATGGCATATACATCTTCAGGAAGTTCTTCTAATTCAGATTCTTAAGTAGGTTCTTATTCTAAATCATGTGTAAAAGCTTATGCTACTCTTAAAGAACAATATGACAATTTGAATTCTAATTACAACAAGTCTTAATTTAATCTAGTATCTTATAAAGCAGGTTTAGAATCAGTAGAAGCTAGACTAGCTCACTATAAGAAAAATGAGGCTGTGTTTAAAGAGAGCATTAATGTTTTAAAACTTGAAGTTAGATTAAGAGAAAATGCTTTAGTTGAAAACAAAAAGAAATTAGAAAAAGCAGAAAAAGAGAGAGATGAGTTAAAACTAACATTAAAAAAGTTTCAAAATTCATCTAAATCTTTGAACAATTTGCTGGAAAGTCAAGTTAGTGACAAGTTTAAAACTGGACTAGGATATAATGCATCTACTATAGCTTCTCCTACAGCAGAAAGTTTTGTGAATTCATCTGAGTTGTTAGAAAATCAGGAGAATAATAGGTACAAAGGATATCATGCTGTACCCCCACCTTTTATAGGGAATTTCATTCCCTCCAAACCTGATCTAACATTTGTAGATGAAATAGTTGAAAGTGAGAATATGGATGTTACTACTGTTGTTACCCCTAGTGATGTTGAGAAAGTTGTGTCAAATCATGAGTCTGCTAGTATAAAAAATAATGGTGATGCAGTAGAACCTAAAACTGTTAGGGAGACCAGCTTTATACCTCCAATAATTGAGGATTAGAATTCTGATAATGAAAGTGAGATAGATTATACTATTAAACCTAGCACTAAAAAGATAAAAATTGTTAAGACTGCTAGGGAAACAGTAGAAAAGGTAGATAGATCTAAAGAAGACAAACACTATCCTAGGGGAAACCAAAGAAATTGGAACAATCTTATGTCCCAAAGACTAGGAAGTGACTTTAAAATGATTAATAAAGCTTGTTATGTTTGTGGTAGTTTTGAGCATCTTCATTATGTGTGTGATAAAAAGGTTAAAAGGCCAATGTGGAACAACGCAAGTAGGGTGAATCACAAGAACTTTGCTAATAAAATGACTCACCCTTACCCTAATAGAAGATTTGTTCGACAAGCAGTATTAACCAGGGCTGGTAAAATTAATACTGCTGGTACAAAAGTTAATACTGCTTTCAGACCAGTTAATACTGTTGGCTCAAAATGAACTGTGAATAATCCTAGATCAATTTCAAATGCTAACAAAAAGGGATATTCACAAGTCACAAGACCAATTAACAAGTTTTCGGCAAACAAGAACAATATTCTCAACAAAGAGGTTAATACTGTCAAGGTAAAAGATACTACTGCTAGATATAGAGCAGTAGTAAGTAAGAACAAGGGAAAAGAGGTTAATACTGTTAAGGCCTCAGCATGCTGGGTTTGGAAAGCCAAGTCCAGTAGTGCATCAAATACTTTCAAGAAATATTCTTACATTGATGCACGAGGCAGGTCCAAGTCAATAATGGCTTGGATCCCCAAAAGAGTCTAACTCTCTTATTTTATGTGCAGGGCAACCCACAACAGAAGGAGTATAAGGAAAAAGGAGTTATTGACAATGGTTGCTCTAGGCACATGACAGGAAACAAATGCTATCTTACTGAGTTTGAAGATTATGATGGAGGATTTGTTTCCTTTGGAGATGGTAAAGGTAGAATTTCTGGTAAAGGTAAAATCAAAACAGGAACATTGGATTTTAATAATGTGTACTTTTGTAAGGAGCTTAAGTATAACCTGTTTAGTGTGTCATAAATTTGTGACAAAAAGAATAATGTTCTTTTTACTGACACTGAATGTCTTGTCTTATCTTCTGACTTTAAGCTACTTGATGAAAGTCAAGTCTTGCTGAGAGTTCCAAGAAAGGATAACATTTACAGTGTTGACCTAAAGAGTGTTGTTCCCACTAAAGGTTTAACTTGCCTCTTTGCTAAGGCCACAATTGATGAATCCAATTTATGGCATAGGAGGCTTGGTCGCACAAACTTTAAAAACATGAACAAACTTGTGAGGGGAAACCTTGTTAGAGGCTTGCCTTCAAAGATTTTTGAAAATGACCATTCTTGTGTTGCTTGTCAGAAAGGAAAGAAACACAAAGCCTCCTGTAAGACCAAACTTGTGAACTGAATCAGCAAACCTTTACATATGCTTCATATGGACCTATTTGGTCCTACAAATGTTAAGAGTTTAATGAAAAAGTCTTATTGCCTAGTTGTTACTGATAACTTTAGTAGATTTTCTTGGTTATTCTTTTTGGCCACTAAGGATGAGACAAGTGGGATATTAAAGACCTTCATTACAAAAATAGAAAATCAACTAGACTTTAAAGTAAAAGTTATCAGAAGTGACAATGGAACTGAGTTCAAAAATAGTGTAATGAATTAGTTCTGTGTTAGGAATTCACTTTACGTGGCGACATTTACAGAATTACCATTGTTTACCATATCACCACACATAGGGACTAGTATAGTCAACATAGGATTCCTATGTAATGTGTGGTGGTATAAATACCCCTCTATGGCTTCCATAGAGGGGTTGAGTCTTTTGTATCTTCCATTTTTATACATCTTATTTTACATTTAACTTTCTGTCTCTACTCTCTCTTACTAAAATGGCTATCATGTGGTTTGACTCACCAAGACCACCGGATCATAGTTTACGTGTTTCTTTCATTGTGTAAAATGAAGGGGATTAAGAAGGAATTCAGTGTTGCTAGAACTCCTCAGCAAAATGGTGTTGCTGAGAGGAAGAATAGAACACTGATAGAGGATGCAAGAACTATGTTAGTTGACTCTAAGTTGCCAACCACCTTTTGGACTGAAGCAGTTAAGACTGCTTGCTATGTGCTAAATAGGGTCTTAGTCATTAAGCCTCATAACAAGACACCTTATGAACTTATTCGTGGAAGAACCCCATTGATAGACTTCATGAAACCTTTTGGGTGTCCTGTTACCATCTTAAATACCAGGGATCATCTAGGCAAGTTTGATGGAAAAGCTGATGAGGGATTTTTTGTTAGGTACTCTGTAGTTAGCGAGGCCATGAGAGTATTTAACAAGAGGACCAGGATAGTTGAAGAGACCTTAAACATTAGATTTCTTGAAATTTTACTAATGTATAGGAATGGAACCAGACTGGATTTTTGATGTTGATTCTTTGACAATATCTATGAACTAAGTGCCAGTTATTATAGGAAATCAAACTAATGATATTGCGGAACTAGAGATAACATTGTTACAGGTCAAGCTGAGAAGAAGGACAAAAACCTGGAACAAGAATACATCTTAATACCTATCTGCACAAAACAACTGATCCATTAATCTCTCAAGGTCCTAAGGATAGTGAAGAAGATGCTGGTTTGAAGCCTTCAGAAGTGGATGAAAGTGGAGCTTCTGATAAAGATGGGAAGGATGAACAAGATACAAGAAGTAAATTTGAAGGGATTCTTCAACAAGAAAAGCAAAATGAACACACTAATAGTATTAACAGTATTAATACTATTAGTACACCTATTAGTACTGTTGGACCATCATTTGATAATGCTGATCCATCATCACTAGTTAATACTGCTGGACCTTCTGTTAGTATTGCTAATGCATTTGAAGAACATCTTTTTGAAAGATTTTCTCCTTTCAAAAATGCATATGCTCTTCCACATGTTCCAAATATGTCTCTAATGGACAATACTAGAATATTTGGTAATGCTTATGATGATGTAGATGTGGAAGAAAATGTTGACATGAACAATGTAGATTTATCTTATACAGTCCCTGATACTTCCTTCACCAAATTTCATAAAGATCATCCTCAAGATCAAGTGATTGGGAGTCTAAAAACACCGGTACAGACAAGACACATGACCAAGTTGAATGAAGAACATGGTTTGATTTCCTTAGTTCACAAGCTTAGGAGAACAAATCACAAAGACTTTCAAAATTGTCTGTTTGCCTGCTTCTTATCTCAAATGGAACCCAAGAAATCAGTTCAAGCATTAAAAGATCCAAGTTAGGTGGAAGCAATGTACGATGAGCTTCTACAATTTAAACTATTAAAAGTTTGGACCTTGGTTGATTTACCTAAAGACAAGTGGGCAATTGGTACTAAATGGGTTTTTAGAAACAAAAAGGATGAAAGAGGCATAGTGATATACTCAAGAGGAAGGTATAGATTATGATGAAGTTTTTGCACCAGTAGCAAGGATTGAAGCTATAAGACTACTTCTGGCTTATGCTTTCTTTAAAGGTTTTGTAGTCTACTAAATGGATGTCAAGAGTGCTTTTCTATATGGAAAGATAGAAGAGGAGGTATATGTCTATCAACCTCCTGGTTTTGAAGATCCAGACTTTCCTGACAAAGTCTACAAGGTAGAAAAAGTTCTTTATGGACTACATCAGGCCCCAAGAGCATGGTATGAAACATTGTCAACTTAATTGCTAGACAATGGGTTTTACAGGGGTCAAATTGACAAAACATTGTTCATTAAAAGACATAAAGATGATATCCTGCTAGTACAAGTTTATGGTGATGATATCATCTTTGGGTCAACCAAGAAAGAGATGAGTACTGAGTTTGAAAAGCTAATGCATGATAAGTTCCACATGAGTTCTATGGAAGAACTTACTTTCTTTTTGGGACTTCAGGTTCAACAGAAAAGTGATGGAATCTTTATTAGCCAAGATAAATATGTGGCTGAGATTTTGAAAAAGTTTGATTATGTCACTGTAAAAACAGCAAGCACCCCAATAGAGCCTAACAAAACATTAATCAAGGATGAAGAGGCTGAAGAAGTAGATGTTCATGTATACAGATCAATGATTGGATCATTGATGTACCTCACAACTTCTAGTCCTGACATAACATTTGCTGTTTGTGCTTGTGCAAGGTTTCAAGTTACACTAAAGACTTCACATCTTCATGCTGTGAAGAGAATCTTTAGATACTTGAAAGGTCAACCTAAATTAGGCCTTTGGTATCCTAGAGATTCACCATTTGACTTGGAATCTTTTACTGATAGTGATTATGCTGGAGCTAGTATTGACAGGAAATCCACAACAAGAGGTTGTCAATTTCTTGGCAAGAGATTGATTTCATGGAAATGTAAGAAGCAGACTATAATTGCAAATTCTACTACTGAAGCAGAGTATGTTGTTGCTGCTCATTGTTGTGGACAGGTGCTATGGATCCAAAATCAAATGCTTGATTATGGGTTCAACTTCATGAACACCAAGATTTATATTGATAATGAAAGCACAATTTGTATTGTGAAAAATCAGAATTTGAACTCCAAAACCAAAGCACATAGAGATAAGTACCAATTTCATCAGAGATTCCTTATGAGAAGAAGTTATTTCAAGTGATCAAATATCACACAACAATGTTGCAGATCTTCTCACAAAGGCTTTTGATGTTAGCAAGTTTAACTTTCTAATTGCTAGCATTGGATTACTCAATCTCTGAAGTATTGTTTGAGGGGAGGTTTAATAGTTTTTAACTTTTATTCATGGGTTATGCATAAATATGGATCCTTATAAATTCTCACATGTGTATCTAGTCTTTTCTAGTGTGCTTGTGATGAATAGAGGCATGTTATTGTATAATTATTAAAGACTGAGTTAAAAACTATTAAGAAAAATATTAATACTGCTAAGTATAATTAGTACTGCTAGTTATACTTAAGACTGTTAGTTAAAACTGTTAGTCATACTTAAAACTATTAAACAAGAAAACACTTTGGATTGTGTATTCTTGGTATTAGACTAACATTTGCAGGCTAAGCATATTGACTCTATGATATTTCATTAAGGGGAGGCTAATGATGTCAAATATACAGTCAAGAATGGATATAAGAACATGTATCATTAGACTGAAGTGTGTGAAAAATCTAAAGAGGCCAGGACACTAAGATACCTCAGTCTAGTGGTCCTTATAAAGGTTGGTGATGAGGCTGTCCATAAGGAGTTGGGTGACATAATAGAAAGGGCTGCCACTACTGCTTCTAGCTTTGAAGCAGAGCAAGACAGTGGTAACATAAAATAAGACCTAATCCATGGCAACACTTAATGAGTCAAGTCCTTAGGGAATTAATTCAAGTAGTGGTCCCAGGTGCCAAGTTACCATATTGGGGATGTAGATGCTTAAACTAGGTTTGAGACTACATCTAAAAGTCTAATGATCCACCTCTCTCAAGAGTTAACACACTTAGAAGTGGGGAGGACAATATGAAACTAATGGAATTGATGACATATTGTACCAAACTATGTGAATAAAGTAAGAAAAAGAATAGAGAGATGTGGTGAGATGAAAAACAGAAAGAGAGATGTATGGACTAAAACAGATAGAGTAAATTAGTGAGTAAAAGAAATGAGAGATATTGTGAGATTAAAAATAGAAAGAGAATATGAGAGATGATTTTTGGAATAAAATTGAGGTGGTTACTGGTGTCTTAATGTTAATGCTGCTCAACTTAAACTTAATGCTGCTAAGCTTAAGTTAATGCTGTTAGACTTATATTACTGCTGCCTGAATGTGCTTATGTTGTTAATTATACACTTACTACTGTTAGGCATAAGTTAATGTTGCCAGGTATAACTTACTACTGCTAGGGTAGTTAATATTGCTAGGCTTAGCTTAATGCTGCTAGTTTAAGTAACTGCTATTGAGGGTACTTTCATAAATACTTTGATTAAGGGTTTCATTCACTCATTTGATCGATTTTACACTTTGATATACTCTCTAATCATAAACCCTAACTCAATTTTATCATCCATCATCAAAATCATCACAATGTCAAGCCCAAAGTTTCCTGACACTCACAACATGGTCGCATTCTTGGAAAAACCTGCTGAAAGTGATGGATTTCATGAAATTTTGTATTTTTTGAATGCTAATCAAATTCATTATGCTTTAACTGTCAATCCTACCATCTACACATCTTGTATTAAACAGTTCTAGGCAACAACAAAGGTACAGACAGTTAATGGAGAATGTCAGTTACAAGCCCTAATTGATAAAAAAAAGGTGATCATTACAAAGACAAGCATTCGAAGTGATCTTCACTTAGAAGATGCAGGTGGTATTGATTGTTTGCCAACTGCTACTATCTTTGAAGAACTGGCAAAAATGGGGTATGAAAAACCTTCTCAGAAACTTACATTGGTTTCTTAACTTAGATCAATCACGCAAGCACGTAGCATGTCCTCGAGAGTTTGGATAGTTCTCTTGATCTGGCCATTAGTTTTTGGATGATACGCAGTGCTCATACTTATATCTGTACCCAAAGCTCTCTGAAATGATTTCCAGAAATTGGATGTGAATCTCCCATCACGATCACAGATAATCAAAGCAGGTATCCCATGTCTTGCTACTATCCTATTTAAGTACAACCTTGCCAATTTTTCTAATGGATCATTCTCCCTTATTGGCAAGAAGTGGGCAAATTTTGTAAGTCGATCTACAATCACCCAGATGGTGTCAAAACCTTGTGACGACTTAGGAAGCTTGGTGATAAAATCTATTGTGATATTATCCTATATCCACTCGGGTATTGCTGGTTGTACTAACAGTCCTGATGGCCTTTGGTGTTCGGCCTTGACCCTTGCGCACGTCAAGTACTTGCTAACATAAGCGGCGATGTCAGCCTTCATGTTTGGCTACCAATACAGTTTCTTCACATCTTGGTACATCTTTTCAAAACCGGGATGGATAGAGTATTTTAACTTATGAGATTCGTGGATAATCACGGATCTTAAATCTCTATAGCAAGGTAACCAACTCCAGCCGTGTAAACATAAGGTCCCGTAGGTACATGGTTCCAACCTTTCCTTGGGTATATCCTTTCTGATCATACCGCCTATATCTTCATTTACAAGATTCTCTGGTTTATGGGCTTCGATCTGAGCTTCTATGATTCGTTTTGGAAGATCCAAGCCAATAGTCATAACCAAGGCTCGAACCCGTAGTGGCTCAATCCACTCCTTACTGCTTAATGCATCAGCCACTATGTTTGCCTTCCCTGGATGATAACGAATGTCACAATCATAGTCGCTTAGCAATTCAAGCCAACGACGCTGCCTCATGTTAAGCTCCTTTTGATCAAGAATGTGTTGTAGGCTTTTATGGTCGGTGAATACGGTGCATCTGGTTCCATATAGATAGGTTCTCCATATCTTTAGAGCAAATATCACCGATCCAAGTTCTAAATCATTAGTGGTGTAGTTCTTCTCGTGAACTTTTAGCTGTCGAGAGGCATAGGCAATCACCTTCTCTCTCTGCATCAACACAACACCTAAACCTTTGTGTGACGCATCATAGTAGACTACAAAGTCTTCGCTCCCTTCAAGTAAAGCCAGAATTGGCATACTGCACAACTTCTGCTTTATCAACTGAAATGCGTTCTCTTCCTTTTCACCCCAGTCAAACTTGATTACTTTTTGAGTAAGTTTCGTCATTGATTTAGCAATCTTTGAAAATCCTTCGATGAACCTTCGATAGTAACCAGCAAGACCTAAAAATTGGCGGATCTCTGTTGGTGTCTTAGGAGATGCCCAATCTTTGATAGATTCTATCTTGGCTGGATCCACATGTATGCCTCTGCTATCAATGACATGTCCAAGAAATTGTACCTTCGGAATCTAAAATTCACATTTTGAAAACTTGACATACAACTTCTCTTTCTTAACCAATTCCAAAATGACCTTGAGATGTTCTTCATGCTCTCTCTTGTCCTTTGAATAAATAAGTATGTCATCGATGAAGACAATTACGAACTTATCCAAGTAAGGCTTGCATACTCGGTTCATGAGGTCCATGAATACCGCAGGTGCGTTTGTCAGTCCGAATGGCATAACCTGGAACTCGTAATGACCATACCGAGTTCGGAATGCCGTCTTTGGAATGTCTTGCTCTCGTACTCTAAGCTGGTGATATCCTGATCTCAGATCTATCTTTGAATAAATACTGGATCCTTAGAGTTGATCAAATAAATCGTCGATCCTCGGGAGTGGATAACGATTCTTTACTGTCAGTTTATTTAGCTCCCGGTAGTCGATGCACATCCTGAATGACCCATCCTTCTTTTTGACAAACAAGACCGGGGCTCCCCAAGGTGAGGAACTAGGCCTTATGAATCCTTTGTCGGAAAGCTCTTGTAATTGTTCCGATAATTCCTTCATTTCGGATGGAGCCAATCGATACGGTGCTCGAGCTACGGGTGCGGCTCCTGGAATTAAGTCGATTTGGAATTCCACTGGTCGAGCCGGAGGAAGACCTGGCAAGTCCTCGGGAAATACTTCAGGAAAATCTCGGACGATTGGTACGTCCTTTATTTGTTTTCCTTCCGACTTGTCCTCCTCTTTCTTGGCGGATATCTGCGCCAAAAAGACCTGGCATCCTTTTGCCATGTACTCTTGAGCTTTTGAACATGAGATAACTGTCAACCGAGATTCTCTCCCGTTGCTACTTTCGTTGCCACAAAAAGTCAAAGTTTCATTCCCATAGGGAACTTGAACAAGTTTCTCATCGCACACGATCACGGCGTGACATCTTCTTAACCAGTCCATACCGATAATGACATCGAAACTACCCAGTTCTACGGGCATTAGATCTATGTTGAACGGATGGTCTAAGAAATTTAAAGTGCAACCTCGTATAATAGTGTCTATCCCGACTAATTTCCCATCAGCTAATTCGACATCATAACAATTTTCTAATGGAGTTGGGGCGATGTTAATCAAGGAACTAAATGCAGTGGATATAAAGCTTCTATCGGCACCAGTGTCGAATAAGATAGATGCATAGTGGTTATTTAAGAGGAACGTACCCGTGACGACATTGGCATCCGGGTTTCCCGATGCATTTCCTCTCTTTTCTGCATTCCCAACTGCATAAACCCAGCCTTGTGCATTCCTATTTCCTCCATCTTTATTCTTCAGCTTAGGACAATCTCTTTTAGAAATGCCACTGGTGATCCACGCTCAAAATACAAGCTTTTCATTGGGAGTGCCCCTTGCTCCTTCTGAGTATTAGAACATTTGTAATAAATTTATATTAAAATTTATTTTTTTTCTGTACTCCTGCATTCGCGTGCAAATTGCCCTACTTTGTTGCATCTTGTGGCTTTTTATGGGTGCACGGGGCCCCCCCCCCCATAATTTTTTTTTTTGTGGTGAAGATGGCCACTTGGTGCACTTGGGCAAAGATCCCCATAAGGCTTCCTTTCGCCTGTCCCTATATTGTAGACCTTGGCGACATTCTGCCTCTTGAAGGGTTGTTGTTGGTGACCATGGTTGTTTCTGGATGAATCATCAGACTTCCTTTTGTTGTCAGATGACTTTCTGCGTAGGTGCAGAGATTTTTGACTCCATCAGGTCGTTGGCCAACTCAATGTCCTCATCCAACGTCTTAGGGTCTGCAGAATTGAGTTCCCATAATTGTTGTCAGGAGTCCATTGATGTTTATGTCACCTTCTCGGTTTCCTTGGCAACAAAAACTTGGTAACTTATCAGGGTTAGTTCTTGGAAACGTTTCAGTGTATGCTGGAACATCTATTCCCCTCTTGACCTTTAGGTTCCACAACTCGATTTCTAATTTCTTGATTTCACCCTGCGGACAGTACTTGTCTGTCATCTTTTTCTTGAGTACTTCCCAAGTCAGTTCATATGCCTCAGGACCTAAGGTTCTTATTTGACCATTCCACCAAGTCAAAGCAGCACCTAACATAGTGCAGGTGGCAAACTTTACCTGATTCTCAATCGCACAACCACTGATATTGAAAACTGAATCCTTCTTCTCAAAATCCACCGTGTTATAACCGACCACGCCTTCAGATACTTGAAGTTCAAAGGTTGACTCTTCATTGAGTCATCGTAATAAGCAAGGGCGGCAGTTTGACTCATGCCTTCGGTTATCCTCGTGCGAACTGTGGCTCTTTTTTTTTTTTCTATCTTTATTGTGGAGTTTCGCAAAAGAGCTTGGTCAATCATTGCTTGGATGGATTCTGGAGTCATGTTGTTTGGGTTGGTGTTGTTAACAGGGAGGTATTTTGGGTCCTCTTCTGGGTCGTAGGTGCTGATTTGTCTGATCACAAAAAGACTCAGAATACTGAGGTTATATGACAGAACATAATAATGTATAGATGAGATATTAACACAAGAGAGGTATATAGTACAACATAACACATCCATTTCATTCATAACTTTGAAAATTTTACATAAAATAGTTGTCTGAGTACACATAATACAATACGAAATATCTAAGGCTATGTTAGCGGGGAAAACCCCTAATACTTAACATGCCTATACAATGACCTAGCAATATAAAATAACATAAATCACTAGATGTGACTGTCAGCATCCCCAGAAGCATCCTGGTGATCTGGAATCCTAGCCTCTGGTCCTGGCTGTCTAGCTCTCCTCTGCTGCTCTCGCAGTGATAACAACTCGGCCTGCATGTCGCTCATCTCTCGCCTCATGTCTCTAATGACTCAGAGAGTCTCTACCATCTGTGCCTGACGTCTACGGTCAGTCTCTCGAAGCGCTGCTAACTCAGCCTGCAGCATCTGAAAGCGAGTCTCCTGTACCTGATGTTGTGTCTGAATGAGAGTACTCTGCAGCTATAGCTGTGTCTGATGTGCCTAGAGATGGGACTCGTGTGCATACACATGATCACGATGGGTCTGAAGCTCCTGATGAGTCACCTGACTCAATCCTATCGAGTGAGCCCAAGCCTCTCGGGAAGCATATGCCTCATCCTCCACCATCCATACTGTCTCCTGGAGAGTCATCCTATCCCCCATAAGTAAATCGACCCGCTGCGAGTCCATATTGACTCGCTATGATATACGAGACCTACTATCCTGAGCATCCTCTAGTAAAGCATACAAGTCCTGTGTATCATGCTCATGGAGCTCAGCAAGCTCTGTGACCCTAGTATTGACCTCTCCCATGGTCATAGGTGTTATCTCTGGATCTGCCTCTGCCGGATCTACCCAAGTATCCCTAATACCGTATCCAACATCCCTAATCCCCTGTCGCCTCTCTTCAGCATCTACCGTGCTAAAAAACCCATAATCTATCCCCCAACCTCTGGTAGGTCTAGCAGTAGAACTCTCTCCAACCTCTTATCGGGAGCCTAGAGTGGACAAACACAACCTCTTGTGAGGTGGCTGCTCAGACTCAGGAATCTCGTCCCTATGGTCAACAGGTGGTGGTATGTATAGAGATGGTGGTAGTGGTGGTAGTGGTAATGCGGCAGTAACTGCATCAATGAAGGCCTGAGTGGATGCTATCCTCAGTGTCTAGATTTAGGTTGGACACCCAGATGATGGTAGTAAAGGTGATGGCACAGGTGGTGGTGATGAATGTGCAGGTGGGGCTATGCACCTAGCAAGGCGCTCTCCTGCAGAGGGTGGTGATTAGTGAGATAAGTGGTGATGTGATGAGTGTCAGGGCCAGAAAGTCTCTCAACCCATGCCTCTGGTTGGAAGGATATGGAAGTCTTGCATGGCCGGACGGTAATCCTAGCCCCAATAGTAATGTCACTGGAGGGTGGTGGTATAACAGGCTCTATTCCCTCAGATGGGAAAACAGGCTCATCAACAGGTACAACAATAGCAGAGTCGGCCGGAGCTAAGTGCTTCTCCTCCTCCTCCTCCTCCTCGTCATCATCCTCATCCTCATCCTCCTCAGCATCATCCCCAGATGAATCGTCGTCATCACCATCTCCATCATCTCCCTCATCTATAGGATAGTCAACTGGACCATCCTCTGTTATCATTCCTATACACCTTCTGGATCCTCTCGGGATCTCGAATCAGTAACATATTAGGGTGAATAGCAGTGGGTGAATCAACAGGAGGTAATGGCTGCTCCTCAGCTGGAAACTCATGCTCATCCTCCAATGGTATATACTCAGGGTATATAGGCTCTGGCACGTAGTCAGGATCATGTGCCTGTACGAACATAGGCTCACGCTCATCCTCGTCCTGAGGAACTGGCGGTGTCTGTGGATCCTCTAGGCCTGGTATGTAATCCGGTGATGGTGGGGCTACTGGCTGTATCGGGAGTCCGTCGTATCCTAATACGATGACCCGTGGGATGCCTCCCTCAGATATCTCCTCATCATCGGCTCCCCAAAAGGCTCTGCCGGGCTCAGAGTCGGTGTAGACAGAAGTGTATGTGACAGCTGATGAAGCAGAAGACATGACTGCTGCAAAAGCAAAAATAACTTATATAAGTATTACTTATAGGAAAGATCGGTATGATATGTCTGTAAGCTTTAATTATAAAAGTCTTATAGTAATATACGTAATATCATTTATATACACGTATATCAATCATGTAAGCACTTAGTACCCTACTAATGCTAAAACAATGCATGTCATGTAAGCATATAGGTGCTAGATGTAAACAAGTAATGCATGTATGTCCCTCGTAAATCCCATTGGTGAAAATAGTGTTTGAAAATGGTTATAGTCCAGACAAAACTTTTGACCTGGTTCTCTATAACCTTGGCTCTGATACCAATCTGTAACACCCTCAAATCTGAGTACGCAGCGGAATGTTGAATATCCGAGGGCGTTACTTTATGGATCAATAGCACAAGATCTGAGAACGACTACTAAACGTGTCGTTTGAAAAAGATACATTGGATTAACAAAATACTTGTTTGTTACATAAGCCCATGGCTTCAAATTGTTCAACAATATAAATAAAGATTCTGGTTTATAACAATTGTCCCCAAAATGTAATAAGACCCTAAATCTTAAGTGTTGACTCTTCAATTATTGACTTCCAATGTATCATCGCACCTCGTGCCTTATTGACCTGAAAAACATGCTTAAAACGTCAACATAAAGTTGGTGAATTCATAGGTTTATGTAAATCAATAGTAGGACCGCAAGATTTCCAAGTGTATGATTAAGCAACAAATGCAAACATCATAAAAAGTAATTACGTTTTCCTAAGCTCATGACACTGAAGCTTGACATGTATGAATGCAATATATTGCCAATGAATGCCCGTGAATGATGTTTTAACCCGCAACATCCCAAATCCGACATGGTATACGTTCGTTCCCAGTGATAGCTAATCACCCGAAATAAAAAAAAGAGGGAAAAGGGAAAAAAAATGGGGGTTGTCTCCAAATAGATCTATCTATAACATTCGCGCTCACAATCCAGTAATTGACAGTTCATGATAAAGGGCTCAGTGGGTTATCGCTACTTAGGCAAACACGTAATCATTGTATAAAATGTACACTTACGTCCAATTTGTAAAACAAAGCATGTTCTCACCCCAAGGATGTAAATCATTTAAATAATTGTAAAACATGGGGCTATGAACTCACCTGAGTGAATTTGTCTCTGGAAATTAAATAGTTATCATGTATGTACCAACCGTCAAATACCTAAGTAAATATGGCCAGTCTTAGTCTACAAATTTAGGCTAAAGACTCAAATGTAAAAACTAATATAAAATCGTAGGTTATATATATGTTATCACTTGTTTGGTGGTGTAGTGTTAATGTTATTTGTAATTGTTTGAGGGGGGGGGCTTTAGGAAACGTATGTACCTTGTTAATAAATATTCTTATTTATTAAGTCGTTATTCAAAACTGAATAACACCCGAGTATATTATAATTCGTCCGACTCGTTAAGTGTTTAAATAATACACTTTTGTTTACCAATTACCTTTTAGTTTCTTATAAATACAAAACAGCCCCTGGGTTTATAAATATACTTTATTTACATTTTAAACCCCCAAGTTTCATTAATTACACTTTTAGTTCTTAAACTTTACAAGGTTCCATTTTAGGTCCTTCTAAGTTTGAAACAGCCCCTAAGTTTCCAGAATTGACAGAACAGTCCCTAGGCTTGTTAACTTTAGCAATTGATAGTTTTGACCCTATAGTTTGTAAATTGGCACTTTTAGCCCCCCTGAAGTTGTAAAAATCGCATTTTTATCCAAATTAAGTCCTAACAAGTGGCATTTAGTTTTATTAAGTCCAAATATGTTATATAAGCTGTCCTAGCTTATAAATAAGCTCCACAAGCTTATTTTTAGCTTAATGGGCCTTATTGGGCCCGTTAAGGTCCAATTAATGTTTTAAAGGTCCGATTTAGTTTTTAAAAAGCACCATTGCATTCGTTAAGCTTATTTAAGTTTGCTTAAGCTGCCAATAAGCTCAGGAGGGCTTATTGGAGCTTATTCGAGCTTATTGGGCTAGCGAGCCCAATAACTCAAACCCGAAACACATTAAAGGTTTTTCTTAGCATTTTAACTTACTTTCTAAACTTGTTAAACTTTCTAAACTACACAAATCAAATTGGTTTATTAATAAGCTCGGTTGAGCTTATTTTGAGCTTATTGGGGTCGTTGGCCCAACAGCCTTAACCGAAATTCAGCAAAAGGTCCATTAGGGTCCTCTTAATGATTTTAACTTATTTCCCATGTTCAGTAAGCTCATTAGGGTCTGTTTTCTGTTTGGCTTATTCCATAAGCAAAATAAGCCGCGTTATTGGGTCGTTTAGGCTCGATATAAGCCCGATAAGGGTTCTAGGGGTTCGGACTCATTTCTTTTTTGTCCATTAGCCTCTTAAGTTTATAACAAGCCCTTTTAAGCTGTTTGAGCTCACAAATAAGCCGTGGGAGCTTATTTGTGGCTTCGGGGTTTCGTGGGCTCTAGACGAAGACTACCCAAGCCCAATATGGATCCGTTTGCTTTTTATAAGGTACTAGGGATCCACATTTGTTGTATTAAGTTCTTATGACTCCCTTTAAGCATGTAGGACTTATAGATAAGTCGTGGCTCCCCAGGTGGGCTTATTAGGCCTGTTTGATCTTGTACGCGGCTATTGGGCTAGAGGGGCCCAATAGGAGTCTAACTCATGCATGTTTGTCACATATAAGTTTACTAGTTTGCTTAGCTCAATTAATAAGCCCAGATAGTTTTCAAACCCTTGCTTGTTACTAGGTCACGTCACTTGGTCCTTTACATTTTAACACTACACACGTCGTCATACGTAATAACTTTTGCATATAACACGCATGTTGTTTATTATTTGCGAACTCACGCTAGCACATTATATATATACGCGACATATCAACTAGTTCACAAAGAAAACAAATAATACTAATGGTGTAGGTTCAAACGAGACTTACAAGAGTCCTAGTGGCGTGGTCGTGTATTAGAATGAGTAGAGTGTCAACCCAACCGCTCACACGATCGTAATGACCCAACCCAAGTTTCTAAGCTTATTAAAATACCCAACCTTAGCTTGTAAATCTTCTTGCGACCTCGAATGAGTGCTCTAGTATGGTTTGTATGTGCGAATAAGATCAATGAGGGTGTTTGCTCGCGGTTTGAGGCTCGAGCACAAGAAACAATTTTGTGTGTAATTGTTTTAGCTTAAAGAGAGGATATAGAAGTTTAGAAATGTGTTAAGTGAGCTAGTGAATGTTATTTATAAGATAAGAAGCTAGTTAACTATCTTGGTTTCACAAACAATCCAAGCCGAACCTTAGATGGTGGTTTTTGGGGATTTCTAGTTTTCTACCCCTTGTATTTGGCTAAACCACTAAGTACCATCCTTAATTGTGATGTGTTTGTACAAGATTTGCCTAGCTAGAGAAATCTTATGGTTTGTGTTGTCATTTCTCATTAACCGTGGCTAAGAATAGATTCAAGAAAGAAAATGGTCATTACCCCATGGACAATTTGTCATTAGGAGACCATTAGGACATTCATTTATTGAACCATGGTGGTACTAGTACTTGTAGGGATATTGGTAGGATTTTTAAGGATTTGTGTGTGGTTGTGATGGTTAGCCGTGGGTAGCCAAGAGAAAAGAGCAAGAAAAGTTGTCATCCAATGTGCATTAGGCTAACTAGGAACATTTAAGTACAAGCCTTAATTAATCAGGGTTGTACATAGTACTTTGGACGATATTTAGGGAGATTTTCTAGTTGTTTTGGTCCCATAATTCGGCCCTAGTGAGTATTAACACAAGGTTGAGTTAAGTTTTGTATTTAAGGTTTCAAGTGGGTACTGGTTTTTTTGAGTTAGGTAAGTATTAGGTATTTCGAGGTGAGTGTCCAAAATGTATTTTTATTGCGTAAAGTAACCCTTTTACTGTGACCAATAAAAATAATATCAAGCAAAGTACATAATTATTTCATCTTAATAATTATTTCTTACTTCTGGTTGATGTAAATATACCTTTAATTTTCAAGAGAGAGATGACCGTTTACATTAAATGGTTATTTCTAGTCTACGCGATTTAGCTCAAAAGCAAAATTAAAAGTAAACGCGTATCGGACTAAAACAAATAGTGACTAATAATAGGAGTCGTAAAATGACCTGAAATTGAGAAATGTTACAGTCTCCACCCGTTAAAAGAGCTTTGTCCTCAAAGCTTAAGACCTTGTAGTGGATGACGAAGCCCGGTTTGTGAAGAGTTGTGGGTATTTTTGTTTGAACGAATCTTCACATTCCCAGGTGAACTCAGGGCCCCGCCTAGAGTTCCAGCGAACCTTAACCAATGGTATCCGGCTTTGCTTCAATCGTTTGATCTCCCGTTCCATAATTTCAACGGGCTCTTCCACAAACTGGAGCTTATCGTCAACATGAATTCCTTCTAACGGCATGACTAATGGTTCGTCAGCGTAACATTTCTTAGTTTTGACCATGGAAAGTTGGTGAACTTGCTCAACTCTAAGGATTTCAGCCTGTAGGCAACTTTCCCAACTTTTGCTAACACCTTGAAAGGTCCGACATATCTCGGGTTCAGCTTGCCTTGCTTACCAAACCACACGACCCCTTTCCAAGGTGAGACCTTGAGCATAACTTTGTCCCCGGCCTCGAACTCCATCGGCTTTCGTTTTCGATTAGCATAGCTCTTTTGTCAATCCTGAGCATCTTGCATCCTTTGCTTGATCAGGACGATCTTTTCCGTTGTTTCTTGGATCAATTCCGGACCTGTCAGTTGGGCTTCCCCAACCTCGGCCCAGCACACCGGTGATCGACATTTTCGACCATACACTGCCTCATAAGGGGCGGCCTTTATGCTAGCGTGATAACTGTTGTTGTATGAAAACTCGGCCAATGGCAAATGTTTAACCCAGCCTTTGCCAAAATCGATCACGCAAGCACGTAGCATGTCCTCGAGAGTTTGAATGGTTCACTCGCTCTACCAGTCATTTTCTAGATGATACGCAGTGCTCATACTAATATCTGTACCCAAAGCTTTCTGAAATGATCTCCAAAAATTTGAAGTTAATCTTCCATCACGATCACAGATAATTGAGGCAGGTATCCCGTGTCTTGCCACTATTTTGTTCAGGTACAACCTTGCCAACTTGTCCAATGGATCATTCTCCCTTATTGGCAAGAAGTGAGCAGATTTTGTAAGTCGATCCACAATCACCAGATGGTGTCAAAACCTTACGACGACTTAGGAAGCTTGGTGATAAAATCCATCATGATATTATCCCACTTCCATTTGGGTATTGCTGGTTGTACTAATAGTCCTGATGGCCTTTGATGTTCGGCCTTGACCCTCGTACACGTTAGGCATTTGCTAACATACGTGGCGATGTCTGCCTTCATATTAGACCACCAATATAGCTTTTTCATGTCTTGATACATCTTTTCCGAACTGGGATGGATAGAGTATTTTGACTTTTGAGATTCGTGCATAATCACGGATCTTAAATCTCCATAGCAAGGCAACCAACTCTTGCCGTGTAAACATAAGGTTCCATTGGTACGTAGTTCCAATCTTTCCTTGGGTATATCCCTTTTGATTATACCATCTACGTCTTCATTTACGAGATTCTCTGGTTTCTTGGCTTCGATCTGAGCTTCTAATATTTGTTTGGGAATATCCAAGCCAATTGTCATAACTAAGGCTCAAACCCGAAATGGCTCAATCCGTTCCTTACGGCTCAACGCATCGGCCACTACGTTTGCCTTCCCTGGGTGATAACGAATGTCACAATCGTAGTCACTCAGCAATTCTAGCCAACGGCGCTGCCTCATGTTAAGCTCTTTTTGATCGAGAATGTGTTGTAGGCTTTTATGGTCGGTGAACACGGTGCATCTGGTTCCGTAAAGATAGTGTCTCTATATTTTTAGAGCAAATACCACCGATCCAAGTTCTAAATCATGAGTGGTGTAGTTCTTCTCGTGAACTTTTAGTTGTCGAGAAGCATAAGCAATCACCTTCTCTCTCTGCATCAATACAGCACCTAAACCCTTGTGTGACGCATCACAGTAGACCACAAAGTCTTCGCTCCCTTCAGGTAAAGCCAGAATTGGTGCACTGCACAACTTCTGCTTTATTAACTGAAAAGCGTTCTCTTCCTTTTCACCCCAGTCGAACTTGATTCCTTTCTGAGTAAGTTTCGTCATTGACTTAGCAATCTTTGAAAATCCTTCGATGAACCTTCGATAGTAACCAGCAAGACCTAAAAATTGGCGGATCTCCGTTGGTGTCTTAGGAGATGCCCAATCTTTGATAGATTCTATCTTGGCTGGATCCACATGTATGCCTCTGCTATCTATGACGTGTCCGAGAAATTGTACCTTCGGGATCCAAAATTCACATTTTGAAAACTTAGCATACAACTGCTCCTTCTTAAGCAATTCCAAAATTGCCTTAAGATGTTCTTCGTGCTCTTTCTCGTCCTTTGAATAAATAAGTATGTCATCGATGAAGACAATTACAAACTTATCCAAGTAAGGCTTGCATACTCGGTTCATGAGGTCCATGAATACCGCAGGTGCGTTTGTCAGTCCGAATGGCATAACCTGGAACTCGTAATGGCCATACCGAGTTCGGAATGCCGTCTTTGGAATGTCTTGTTCTCGTACTCTAAGCTGGTGATATCCTGATCTCAGATCTATTTTCGAATAAATACTGGATCCCTAGAGTTGATCAAATAAATCATCGATCCTCGGGAGTGGATAACGATTCTTCACTGTCAGTTTATTTAACTCACGGTAGTCGATGCACATCCTGAATGACCCATCCTTCTTTTTGACGAATAAGACCGGGGCTCCCCAAGGTGAGGAACTAGGCCTTATGAATCCTTTGTCGGAAAGCTCTTGTAATTGTTCCGATAATTCCTTCATTTCGGATGGAGCCAATCGATACGGTGCTCGAGCTACGGGTGCGGCTCCTGGAATTAAGTCGATTTGGAATTCCACTGGTCGAGCCGGAGGAAGACCTGGCAAGTCCTCAGGAAATACTTCAGGAAAATCTCGGACGATTGGTATGTCCTTTATTTGTTTTCCTTCCGATGTGTCCTCCTTTTTCTTGGCGGATATCTGCGCCAAAAAGACCTGGCATCCTTTGGCCATGTACTCTTGAGCTTTTGAATACGAGATAACTGTCAACCGAGATTCTCTTCTATTGCTACTTTTGTTGCCACAAAAAGTAAAAGTTTCATTCCCATAGGGAATTTGAACAAGTTTCTCATCACACACGATCATAGCGTGACATCTCCTTAACCAGTCCATACCGATAATGACATCGAAACTACATAGTTCTACGGGCATTAGATCTATGTTGAACGGATGGTCTAAGAAATTTAAAGTGCAACCTCGTATAATAGTGTCTATCCCGACTAATTTCCCATCAGCTAATTCGACATCATAACAATTTTCTAATGGAGTTGGGGCGATGTTAATCAAGGAACTAAATGCAGTGGATATAAAGCTTCTATCGGCACCAGTGTCGAATAAGATAGATGCATAGTGGTTATTTAAGAGGAACGTACCCGTGACGACATTGGCATCAGGGTTTCCCGGTGCATTTCCCCTCTTTTCTGCATTCCCAACTGCATAAACCCAGCCTTGTGCATTCCCATTTCCTCCATCCTTATTCTTCAACTTAGGACAATCTCTCTTGAAATGCCCTGGTGTTCCACACTCAAAACTACCATTTCCCTTGGGAGCTGCCCCATTACCCTTCTGAGTATTAGCAACATTTGTATTACCAGTACTCCTGCAATCGCGAGCAAAATGCCCTACTTTGTTGCACTTGTGGCATTTCTGGGTGCACGGGCCATTGTGGTGAAGATGGCACTTGGTGCACTTGGGCAAAGATCCCCCATAAGGCTTCCTTTCGCCTGTCCCCATATTGTAGACCTTGGCGACATTCTGCCTCTTAAAGGGTTGTTGCGGGTGACCATGGTTGTTTCGGGATGAATCATCAGCCTTCCTTTTGTTGTTAGACTGCCTTTCTGCGTAGGTGCAAAGTTTTTGATCCATCAAATTGTTGGCCAACTCAGTAGTTTCATCCAACGTCTTGGGTCTGGCAGATTTGACGTTCCCATAAATGTTGTCAGGAAGTCCACTGATGTACTTGTCAACCTTCTCGATTCCGTTGGCAACAAACTTGGTACATATCAGGGTTAGCTCTTGGAAACGTTCAGTGTATGCTGGAACATCATTCCCGTTGACCTTTAGGTTCTACAGCTCGATTTCTAATTTCTTGATTTCACCCTGTGGACAATACTTGTTCGTCATCTTTTTCTTGAGTATTTCCCAAGTCATTGCAAATGCATCAGGACCTAAGGTTCTTATCTAACCATTCCACCAAGTCAAAGCAGTACCTAACAGAGTGCAGGTGGCAAACTTCACTTGATTCTCAATAGCACAACCACTGATATTAAAAACTGACTCCATCTTCTCAATCCACCAAGTCAAACCGACCACGCCTTCAGTCCCCTTAAAGTTAAAAGGTTAACACTCCATGAAGTCAGCATAAAAACAAGGGCCCGCAGTTTGCACGTTCCTTCGATTATCCTCGTGCGAACTGTGGCGTCCATCTCCATTGGTGGAGTTTTGCAAAAGAGCTTGGTCAATCATTGCTTGGATGGATTCTGGAGTTATGTTGTTTGGGTTGGTGTTATTAACAAGGGTATTCGGTCCTCTTCTGGTCGTAGGTGCCATGATTTGTCTAGATCACAAAAGGCAAAACATGAGGTTATATGACAGAATATAATAATGTATAGATGAGATATCAACACAAGAGAGGTATATAGTATGACATAACACATCCATTTCATTCATAACTTTGAAAATTTTACATGAAATAGTTGTCGGATTACACAAAATACAATTCTCATGATCTAAGGCTATGCTAGCGGGGAAAAACCCCTAATACTTAAAATGCTGTAAAAGGACTAGCAAAGATAAAATAACATTAAATCATTATATATGACTGTCAGCATTCCATAAGCCACTCATGGTGATATGGAATCCTTAGCCTCTGGTAATGGCTGTTCTAGCTTCCTCCTGCTGAATTCTCGTAGTGATTTCAACTCGGCCCTGCATGTGCTCATATCTCGCTCTTCTTGTCTCTATGACTCGGAGATCTCTTCCCATCTGTGCCTGATGTCTACGGTCAGTCTCTTAAAGTGCTGCTAACTTAGCCTGCTGCATCTGAAAGCGAGTCTCATGTACCTAATGATGTGTCTGAATGAGAGTACCCTGCAGCTGTAGTTGTGTCTGGTGTGCCTAGAGATGGGTCTCGCGTGCATACACATGATCACGATGGGTCTGAAGCTCTTGATGAGTCGCCTGACTTAATCCTTTGTGTAATGACCCAAGGCCTCTTGGGAAAGAATAGGCCTCCATCTCCACCATCCAGTTACTGTTTCTGGAGAGTCGTCCTATCCCTCATAAGTAAATGCTCCTGTGCGAGCCATTTCGGTATCGCTTGTTGATTATACGTGACCCCTATATCCTCAGGCAATCCTCTGTAAAAGATAAAGTCCTGTGTATCATGCTCATGGAGCTCAGCAAGCTCTGTGACCCTAGTATTGACCTCTCCTATGGTCATAGGTGTTATCTCAGGGACTGTCTCTGTCGGATCTACCCAAGTATCCCTAATATCGTACCCAACATCTCTAGTCCTCTGTCGCCTCTCTTCAGCATCTACTGTGCTGACAAATCTATAATCTATCCCCCGACCTCTGGTAGGTCTAGCAGTAGAACTCTCTCAAACCTCATATCGGGAGCCTAGAGTGGATAAACACAACCTCTTGCGAGGTGGCTGCTCAGACTCGGGAATCTCGTCCCTATGGTCAACAGGTGGTGGTATGTATAGAGATGGTGGTAGTGGTGGTAGTAGGGGTGATGATAATGCGGCAGTAACTGCATCAATGAGAGCATGAGTGGATGCTATCTTGAGTGGATGGATTTGGGTTGGACACCCAGATAATGGTAGTAATGGTGATGGCATAGGTAGTGGTGATAAATGTGCAGGTGGGGCTGTGCACCTAGCAAGGCGCTCTCCTGCAGAGGGTGGTGATAGTAAGATAGGTGGTGATGGTGATGGAGTAGTAGGCCAGAGTCTTCAACCCTCTTCCTCTGTTGGAGGGATATGGAATTCTGAGGTCCCGGACGGTTATCTAGCCAATAGTAATGTTAGTGTGTGGTGGTGTGGGGGTATAACATAGGCTCTGTTCCCTCAGGTGGTGAATACAGGCTCATCAATTGGTTACAACAATAGCTGTGTCGGCCGGAGCTAAGGGCTCTCAATACTCATCATCATCATCCTCATCTCTATCAGCGTCACTCTAAGATGAATCGCCTCATAATCTTCTCCATCATCTCCCCGTCATAGGATAGTAAAACGGTCATTCCTCTGTCTCACATCCTCGTACACATCTGATCTCCTCGAGGATACGACTCAGTAAAAATTATGGCGTGACTCAACAGTAGTGTATCAACAGGAGGGTTATGATGCTCCTCAGACGAAACTCATCGCCTCTCCTCTAATGGTATTTACCTCGGGTATATTGGGATCTGGCACGTGTCAGGATCATGTTTATGTACGACATTTGGGCTCACGCTATCCTCGTCCTGAGGAACGGGCGTGTCTTGTTTGGATCCTCTGGGCCTGGTATTGTAATCCGGTGATGGTGGGGCTTCTAGGCCTGCTTCAGGAAGTCGTCGTTTACTAATACGATGACCGTGGGATGCCTCCCTTAGTTATATCCTCTCATCGGCTCACCAGAAGGTCTGCCGGGGGCGCAGAGCGGTTGTAAACGGAAGTGTTGAGGTATCTGGCAGATGCTGATGAGACATGATTACTGCAAAAAGCAAATATAACCTATATATATAGGATTACTTTTAGGAATGATCGGTACTATGATAGATCTGTCAAGCTTGAATTTTTTAAAATGTCTATATAGTATATACCGTAATTCATTTATTACCACGTATATCAATCATGTATTGCATATTAGTACCCTCTATTGCTAAAAACAATGCATGTCATGTAAGCAATATGTAGCTGATGTAAACAAGTAATGCTTGTTTGTCCCTCGCAATTTACCATTTGTATTAAAAAAACAGTGTTTCTGGATATGGTTTTTGTCATGGACAAAACTTTTGGGACCCTCGGTTCTCTTAACCTTGGCTATGGTACCAAGCTGTAACACCCTACAATTCTGAGTACGCAACGTAATGTTGAATATCCCCAGAAGGGCGTTTACTTTATGGATCATTAGTCACAATGATATGAGAATGACCATAAACGTTGTCGTTTGAAAAAAGATACATTGGGTTTAACAAAATACTTGTTTGTTACATAAGCTTATGGCTTCTAATTGTCTTCACTATAAGTAAAAGATTCCGGTTTATAACATTGATTGTCCCCAAAATGTAATAAGGACCCCAAATCTTATACGTAGACTCTTCAATTTATTTGACTTCAAATGTATCATTCGCACCACGTGCCTTATTGAACTAAATTCTATGCTTAAATGGTCAAACATAAAGTTGGTGAATTCATAGGTTTATCGTAAACTCAATTGTAGGACCAGCAATATTTCAAGTGTATGAGTAAGAATCAAATGCAAACATCTTAAAAGTAATTTCGTTTTCTAGCTCATGACATGAAGCTCGACATGTATGAACTGCAATATATTAATGAATGCCCGTGGATTGAGTTCTATAACCGCAACATCCAAATCCGACTTTGGTTATTAGTTCGTTCCAGTGTATAGCTCAATACCACCAGTTGGGGATTGTACAATCCCAAAATAGATCTAGCCTATAAACATTCTGCGCCTTCAGTCCGTAATGACAGTTCATGATTTAGGGTCAGTTGGGTTATCGCAATAACTTAGGCAAACATGTAATCATAGTATAAAATGTACACTTGCGTCCAATTTGTATAACAAAGCATGTTATCACACAAGGATGTAAAATCATTTTAATAATTGTAAAAAGGGGGCTATGGAACTACACCTTAGTAAATAGTCCCCTCTGAAAATGATAATGAATATTCCCCAAGTATGAATCACCACCGTCAAAATACCATATAGTATAAAGGTACCAGTCTTAGTCTACAAATTCAGGATTAAAGACTGCAATGTATAAACTATAATTATAAGTGCTGGTTTATTTATATGTTATCACTTGTGTGGTAGGTGTACGTGTTATTGTCATTTGAAATCGTTTTGATGGCTCTTGGATGGTTACGTTCACAAGTTCTTGACTATGCATAAATGTTATTAATAAATATTCGTATTTATTAAATTGTAAGTTAACTCGGGTATTACCCGAATATAATTCGTCCGATATGTTAAGTGATTATGAAATCACTTTTATTTATAAAATACTCTTAGGTTTTGTATAATTACTAAAACAGTCCCTAGGTTTATGAAATATATACTATTTTCATTTCAAACCCTTAAGTTTCCATAACTTCACTTTTAGTCCTCCAACTTTACACAATTTACATTTTAGGTCCTTACATGTTTTAAAACAGCCCTTTAAGTTCCAAAAGTGACAGAAACAGTCCTTGGACTTGTTAAATTTAGTAAATGACTGTTTTGACCCCTTAGTTTGTAAATTGACACTCTTAGTCCCTCAATTAGTAAAAATCGCATTTTAACTCCAATTAAGTCCTAACAAGTGACATTATGTTTCATTAAGTCCAAATAAGTCATATAAGCTGCCGTAGCTTATAAATAAGCTCAACGAGCTTATTTTGGCTTAATGGGCCTTATTGGGCCCATTAAAGTCCATTAAGTGTTCTAAGGATCCATTTAAGTTTTAAAAAGCACAAATGCACTTGTTAAGCTTATTTAAACTACACAAATCAAATTGGCTTATTAATAAGCTCGGATGAGCTTATTTTGAGCTTTTTGGGTCTTGGCTCTTACCAGTCTTAATCGAAAGTTAAAATAAAGGGACCACAAAATGAAGGGTTCCTTATTGATTTCCAATTATTTTACTTAAGTCAATAGGGTTTTTGGAGTCTGTTTTAAGCGGTTTTTAAGCATGTTATTCATTAATCTAATAAGCTCCAGTAATGAGCTTTTGGGCACATTACGAGCTTTCTTTGTGTCTTTAAAGGTTGGGCTTGGAATTAAGGGTCCACTAGTTATCTAGAAAAATACTTACTTATTATGATCTTTATAAGTTGCTTAGCTCGCCAGTAGGTTGTTTAAAGCTTATTGGAGCTTACGGGTTCTTTGGTTTCCTGGCAAATGGGCTAAAGCCCAATATGGGTTCGGGTTGGTTCTAAAACTGTTTCCATGGTATCTAGGCTTTTGCATGTTTGGATAAGCACCTAGGCTTACCTATAAGGCCCGCAGAGGTGCTTTTTATAAGGCTGTGGCTCACCGAATGGGCTTATTGGGTCCTATTTGGTCTGTGCGCTTGGATTTGAGGCTAGAGTGGCCTTAGGGAGTCGTAATCATGCATGTTTGTGAACAAATCATGTTTATAGTCTTGCTTTAGGCTCATTTTAATAAGCCCGAATGAGCTTATTAATAATGCGTTTTAGCTTTCCACACTGTTGGGGCTAGTTGGGTCAGTGGGCCCATTCGTAAAGTTCGTTTGGTTTTTATGAGGAATACAAGGCCATTTTATTTCCATAGCAACTCATATAAATTTCGACAAGGATTAATGGACATAAGGGTCGTGTATTTAACTTGTAAACACGTCGTGTCTTACATGCAAACGTTTGTTTAAGTATCGTATACGTTCCCAAGCCGAAGTGTCACGTTTACAATGAAAGTTTAGTATAGTTTATTTACTATTTTCAATGTTAATGTTTGTCTTGTTCGCGGTCGTAATGACCAAGTTTTCATAGACTCTAATAGGTTTAAAGCCCAAATCTTGTTTATACTCCCATATTCTTGTGTTTCCCTTGTACATTTACACCTCACAAGTCGAATATAAAGTTAGTATTTGGTAAGAACAATCAATGTTTCTGATTTAAATCATTGTATGAACTATTCTGCCATCGAGTATACGTTTCTAGTGACATGTGAACTAGTTAACAAGGTAAACAAGCATAATATAAGTGTCATGGGTTCGAACGTGACTTACAAAGGTCCTAGTGCCTTGTTTGGGTGTATGCGAGCAATGTGGCAACCCACGTGTGTAAAACACAATCAATAACCAAACCCTAAGCATCAAAGCTTTGTAAATACCCAACCCTAGCTCGTGTAAACCTTTTTTATAAACTTGTATGGCAACTAGAAATGTTTGTGGGTTCGAATGAGATCAAGGGAGGTGTTTGTTTGCGGTTTGAAGCTCGAACACAAGAAATAAATATGTGTGTAATTGTTTTAGCTTTGAGAGAGAATATAAGAGTTTGGAAATGTGTTAATTGTGAGTAGTGACAGTTATTTTAGGCTAAGATGCTAGTTAACTTTCTTGGTTCACCAAGCAAACCAAGCCGAACCCTAGATGGTGGTTTTGGGGATTTTTAGTTTGCTACCCCTTGTATTTGGTTAAACCTCTAAGTACCATCCTTAATTGTGATGTGTTTGTACAAGATTGCTTCATATATAGAGAAATCTTATGGTATTGTGTGTTTTTTTTCCTCATTTCTTGTTAATCGCGGCTAATGGCAAAGGATCCAAGGAAGAAATTGGTCATTACCCAATGGAATAATTTGTCATTAGGAGACCATTAGACATGACATTTATTTGAACCATGGTTGTATCTAGACTTGTAAGATTGTTTAAGAGATTTTGCTAGCTCATAACATCACTTAGGTCGAGTTTTGTGTTGTTTTTCTTGTCCACATTCGGATTAAAGTGTTTTTTACACACTTGATTTGAATTAAATCTTGTGTTTAGGTTATTTAAGATGGTTATTGGTTTGTGTTCTAGGCGAGTTAGGTAATTTACGTGGGGTGTTCTAAGTGTATTTTATTGTGTAAAGTAAGCCTTTTAGTGTCAACAAAAGAATATTACGCAAAGTTAATTATTATCTTCTTAATAATTATATATTACTTGGTTGATGTAACCCTTAATTTATTTGATGACCGTTTACTTTAATTTATTATTTCTAGTCTACGCGATTTAGCTTAAAAGTAAATATTAAAAGTAAACGCGTATCGCACCAAAATAAATAGTGACAAATAATAGGAGTCGTAAAATGATCTGAAATTGAGAAATGTTACAGAAATTTGCTTCAGCAGATTCTATAATTGTGTTGTTGCTTATGTCCTCTACATTGGATTTGTAAACCAGGAACCTATAAGCAGCACTATTCTTTGCTAGACCAAGATAAACACAATCAACTATTTTTTATCCAAGTTTTGTCCTTTTTGGTAAAGGTATTTGAACCTTTGTCAAACAACCCCACACTTTCATCCTTTTATAAGAAGGTTGCTTTCCTTTCCATAACTGATATGGAGATTTGTCACTCTTCTTATGAGGAATTTTATTTAATATTGTGTTTGTACCAAGACATGCTTCACCCCAAAGATTATGAGGATCTTCTGAAGTAATTTTCATTGAATTGATCATATTATTCAATGTTATATTCTTACGTTCAGCCACTCCATTTTGTTATAGAGTGTATGGGGCTGTTGTTTGGTGTACAATATCAAAAGTAGCACAAAATTCAGCAAAGTCATTGGATTCATATTCTCCTCTATCAGACCTTAGAATTTTGATATTTTGGTCTAGTTCATTTTCAACTTCTACTTTATATGTCTTAAACATATTCAAAGCTTCATCTTTGGTGTTTATTAAGTACACATAACAAAATTTACTGCAATCATCAATGAAAGTAATATAATAATTGTTTCCTCCTCTCGATGGATTTGCTTTGAAATCACATAAATCAGTATGTATTAAACCAAGTATTTCATTTGATTTTTCTACAGATTTATGTGAATGACTTGTGTATTTAGATTCAGCACATATTTCCATCGAGGTAACCCTTTCCAACATACACACCACCCTTAGTGATTACTAATTTATCTGATTCAATTACAAGTTTAAATCCCGTATTGCTAAGAATAGGACCAGAAATCAGATTCTTGGTGATGTTTGGCACATGCAACACGTTTGAGAGTACAAGATCCTTTCCAGAAGTCAGTTTTAATATGACTTTCCCTTTTCCTTCAATCTTTGAAGAAGTTCCATTTCCCATGAACATTGGTTCCAGTTCATTCACCTTTTGGTAAGATACAAACATCCTTCTAGAATTGCATATGTGCTTTGTGCAACATGTATCATACCACCAATCGACAACATTAGTGGTTAGGAAGGATTCAATTACTCCAGCAAATTCTTTTGGAGACTGCACATGGTTTGCTTGGTTGGAGTTTCCTCTAAAATTTCCGCCTCCATGCTCTTTCTTGTGGCGACAATCCTTAGCTTTATGCCCAGGTTTCCCACAGACCCAACAATGATAAACTTTCTTGAAGTTGTTATTCTTTTGTTGGGTGTAATCTTTTTTTCCATCCTTAGAATATTTCTGTCCGGAACCACCGCCATTTTTGCCTTTGTTTTTGTGGTTGGACTTTGATTTGGAAGAGCTTTCTCCAACCAGGTTTACATTTGGTTCTATTGAATTTGCATCAGCCTTTTCAATCATCCTGTTATCTTCCTCAACACGAATTTTGAGAACAAGTTGCTCAAAACTCATATCATCAGTCAAGTGTTTAAGATATAACTTGAAGTTTTTCCAAGATTGAGGCAATTTTTCAATAATAGAACCAACAAGAAAGTTAGAGTTTATACCCATACCTTCTACTTCCATTTCATGGACAATGATTTGGAGTTCTTCCACTTGCTTCACAACAGGCTTTGCATCATTCATCTTAAAATTTAGGAATTTTCCAACAACAAATTTCTTAGAACATGCAACTTGAGTCCTGTATTTCTTTTCCAATGATTCCCAAATCTCTCTTGCAGTTGCAAAGGTTGAATAGATATCATACAGGGAATCATCCAAAGCATTCAAAATATAATTTCTGCAATTATATTCATTATGATTCCATTGTGAGGCGGCCCTTTCATAGTCTGCCATTTGTGCCTCAGTAGGAACATTCTGTCCATCCACCAGATACGGATCTACTGGTTCAGAATCCGTAAGGACATACGACACATGCAATGATGTCAAGTAAAATAACATCTTTTGTTGCCAACGACGAAAATCAGACCCTTTGAATTTTTCAGGTTTTTCAACATGAGATTTCAATATGGTTTGATCCATCTTGAAAAATTCTGTTTTAGACTGTTATGAAATTTACAAATCGTAATACGAAGTGTATAACACAGTAATCAAAAGATTACAATAACGTGATTGAGGCCTGCAATTAGCAGTGTCCTAAAATAGAATTTCGCCCGAATTGGTGCGACTGTTTTGAGGATACAACAATCAATTCAAGATAAACTTGAATCTATCGAATCTAATTTGCTTTATGATGGATTTGGAGAGTATTTCTGTGTTTTTGATGAGAAAAACGTTGGAATGATGTCCTTATTTATAGGGTAACTCGTGCCTCTTCAAATGGTCACATTGGTTCACAAAATGATGTAATTAGTGACGCTTTAGCGACGACTTAGCGACAGAAAAAACTATCGCTAACTGATATTATCAGAATAGTCGCGTTGCTTAACACAGTGACACCCTTTTAACGTTAGTAATCGCCAGAAAAAACGATTCAGTGCATCTTTACAATTGTAACGTTCATTAGCAACGGTTTTGTGACAGAAAAACTGTCGCTAATTTCAAATTTTACTTTATATGTTCCAACACTTCATTATTAAGTGTCTAATGGTAGCTATCATGACATGTTTTACAGCTTAAAGTTACGGGTATGTTTCTCTTGCTCTATTTATTATGTGCCTCTGCAATTGTATGTTAGATTAACACACTATATAGTACACTTTTAGTTAAGTGGTTGACGCACATAATTTAGTTTTAAGTGTTTGCACAAATTATGAAATCTTAATAATGCTTTATTTGGAAAATTCATTAATTTATGGTTAGAAGTTTTCTTCCACCACTAATTGGTTCATTAATTAACGGCTGCTAGTTTTTTTGGTTTGTTTGTTGATGAATTTACTAGGTAAGTGAGTATGAATGTGGACTACAGCAGACTCGCTAATTATTGCTCGTAAATCGACATGATTAGTATGCTTAAGGGGATATAAAAAATGCTTTAGAATCACCTAGAATGTTTTACTACCGAGTTGCAAAAGTACAACTTTGATGCCTTCTAGAATCTAGAGTCAAATATATATTGCACTTGATGCGTCACATTGGTCAGTTTTTAGTGTGAGTAGAGCTCATTATTATTCAGTTTTCATATTATCCATAGTGTCATTTTAAGAAGATTTAGGGGATGGATGGTGTTGCTTGTTGTAAACTGATATTGAGATAAATGTATTTCTGTCAGTGTTCATAGCTTTAAGCAACTGATCTTAATCACTCTACCTTAGCCAGTCAATTACGTATAAGTTTGACAAAAGATTGTGTTGTTTTTAAACCACTTAGCTATTTTGTCAATTTAAGTCCCTGTGCTTTTAAGTATTAAATAAAAAGAAAGGAAATGTATTTTCTCAAGTCAGTGATGGATAGTTTCGTCATTCAAGTATATATAATCTCTTTGACGAACAAGTCTCGTCACCAACAATGTAATAGTGGCAAAAAATGCGCTTGTCGCTAAATACAGTGACTAATTTTTACACTAAGAAATGTCTAAAACACAAGTTTACTAGTCACTTAATGATCACCAAAAAGTTTCATCACAATTTATTTCCTTATGACAAAAATGAAGTGACAAATGTTTTTCTCGTCACTATATGGTCCTTTTAGTGACCATAATAAATGGCGTCATTAGTATTACGTCATTTTATATGGCTTTTTTTTCTTTTTACTCGTGTAATAGGATAAGAATCCTTTAATGTTAGTCTCTCATGTTTTGGTAATGTTGAGCTAATATGATGAAAATAAACATAATAGTGGGGACACTTTCAATTAAAATATAAAAACAATTCATTTCTTCCCTCTCACAACATAGTAACATGAGAGAACTTGAGAGACTTGAACATTAGGTGATCTTATTCCCGTGTAATAATATGATGATTAATGTAGTCTTCTCGTAGTAATTAGCTTGATGCGTTTCTTCAGTTTTGTAGTTTGCATATTAAGAATCTTATCATGATTTAACAATTTTTAGCAACACTTAGGCTGTGTTTGTTTTTGCAAAATATGTCTGAATCACGTCTGAGTCTGACCGGTCAGACGCGGTCAGACCTTTTTGCTGTTTGTTTGTTTTTTTCGAGTCAGACATAGTTAGATGTATATTGTCTGAGCGAGTTAGATGCGATGTGCATATCTGACTGTCTTTACTCCCTCTTAGCAAACCCTTTAGACCCTTCAAACCTTCCACCCACCTGGCCACCTCCCACACCATTCAAACCCTTCGCCCACCTCCCAACCCTTCACCTTCGTGTTTCTGAAAAACAAAAAAAATAACAAAAATTATTTCGAAAGGTTCTCCTGGATGTTTTAAGTTTCAGTTCAACATATATGAGAGTGGGTGAGTAACAATTTCGTTTTTGGCTAAAGATTCAAACAAGGGAAATTTTGTTTATAAATCATTGAATCTTGTTGTTGTACTAGATTGAAAGAACTAAAAAGAGGGTAGGTGGTGAAGATATATGTGGCTGTGTTTTTGTTGTTTTGTAGATAAAGATAAAAATGAAAAGCGGCTAAAAAGTATAGAAGTGAATTTTACGTGTGAAATTCTAGGGTTAGGCTTATAACATGTTGGAATTGGGCCTTATGTTAAGTAATAAATGTTATCGTGGGCTAATCCTTTTGTTAAAAATTTGAGTTGTGCGTTTGATAACTAGATTGAATTTATATATACTTTGAAAGACGGATAAATAAAACCAGTCAGACAATTAAATAAAAACAAACAACATTATTTCATTCAGATTCAGACTTTATAACCATCTCTTACCAGTAAGATGCGGTAGTCAGATTCAGACCCAAAACATCTTAATGAAACAAACACACCCTTAGTTCCTTAACTTTGTTTGACATATCGAAAAATTATCATATCAGTAATTCAGTATACATCATCTCTGCACAGTATGAGGATTCTAATTAAGAATATGTATTCTAAAATGTATCTTCACTTCTTTTTTTTTTGGCAAAATTGATAATGTATAGATTGGTCACAGCAGTGAATAAAAACTAAAAAGTACTATTGTGGGAGGCACCAATGTTTTAAAAAACCGGGTCTCTAATCGACTTGGTCGAGTCATCGGGTTACCGGTTTAACCGGTTCGGCCATCGGGTCAACCCGGTCTTCAAAAATAAATACATAATAATATTTACATTAATAAAAAATATATATATATATTTATAAATTATTATACTGAGCATAAAATCATTTACAAACAAATATAACATGTAGAAATAAAATTACGTCGCAAATATATATAATTAATTTACTTTATTTGTAAAAAAACATGAAAAACCAAAACCGGCCGGGTCTCAAGAACCGTGTTGACCCGGGTCACCTCAAACCCGGCGAGTCTAACTGGATTACGAAAATATAAAACCCGGTTTAATTTGACCATTTTTTTGATCAGAACCGGTTCAACCGGTTGAACCGGCCGAGTCGAACCGAAATTCAAAACATTAGGAGGCACCATGAAGGCCCATAAAACAATGAAAAAGCACGAAAATTAAGAATGGAACAATACAATTGTGACTACTAAAGACCTAAGTTGAACACCTTAACTACTCCAGATCACTTTTTTTAAGAACTTTTTAGAAGGCATTAACTTCAACTCTCAAGTAAAAATGTTCAAAAGGAACTATCTTATTTCCATCTCGGTGACAAAAAAATCGTATATTTGTATTCATTTTCTTTTGTATTGACTTTTTCACATTTGGAGTAAAATGTCAAAAAAAACCCACTACTCAAACTAAACCGGCCAATCTAACATCAAAAACTGATCATAAAAACCAAAACAAACATTACGAACAAAAATTCTACCAATAGTCACTCTTTTGACTTTCACAAAGTCAAACTTCATTACATCTTTAACCTTTGCATTGCTTGACTCATCTATTATATTTTTATATAATAAAACAAGTTTTTTTACAAGCCTTTTAAACACGTTGCATTTAATGAGGCTGATGTGTCATCACTACGTTGCTTAGTATTTTTGGTATGTACAAGTACTCAATACCCACGTATAAAAAAGATTTATGAGTCAACATTCATAAACAAAAGTCCTCCAAAATCTGTTGTAACACATTTAATGCTCCTCATTCATTTTAGGAATTAAACACAATCAAATCAATCACACACATACAATAATTAACCCAATTTTTAGCAACAGTTACAATAATATTAATCACACAAGATTAATACCACAAATCACGATTCCATTTATAACTTTGATAAACCATTCACCAATTCAAAAAGTCATCCAATGATGACACCGATTCAAGAAAACACACAAACTAATTCGATTGTATTCAAAGATTCAACATCTCGAAGAAGTCTATCTATGCCAGTTGGTTTTTTAGTGTCCACCCCTTAAAATCGGTAAGTATGCTTATATTCAAATTCAATTTAGGGATTATATTTCAATCACTTAGTACACCAATTTAGATGCGTTTTTTTAAGTTGTGACTCTATTTGAACTGATTCAATCTAATATATTTCCTTTGATAAGTATGATTTGGTTGTTTGTTAAGAATGTTGTTGGTAGTGTTTTGAATAATCAGTTTTTATAATTCGTGTGTTTTGCGGATCGGATTCTGTTTATATATAATCAATTTAATGGTTCTACAAACATGTTTATGTGTAATCAGGTAAATGGTTTTATTTTGACGCAACAGAAATGTATTCTTATTAAGGATGCTATATGGATTTTTTTCATTGTTTTTAGTTTGTTAATGGTGGATGCAGGTTTGGAATTGGCCAAAACATGGACCAGAACGGGCAACAAAAATGACAACTCAAGTTGGTTTTCTATCATAAGGTAAACATTTTTCTTTTCATTTAGGTGTTTTCGTTTAAAATACAATTGTAAATATGATCTGAATATAATCGGTTATATGAACTTTATGCAGTATCTGGATCTTTCTTAGTTTCTATTCCTATAGAATTAGACGTTTAGCATGCCCTCTCAACAGGTTTGTCATGGACTTATGTATGCATGTTTGATGTTTGATGAAATGTCTATGACGGGCTACTATAATGATTTTGATCCCTGTTAGGATACCATCAGTACCTCACAAAGCTTTCATTTATGGTCTTTTTATACGTATCTTTTAAAGTTATTTCGTGCACTAAACACATAGATCGTGACATGATTCTGTAATTAAATCATTATTGTAACCAAACACTAAAAAAAGTTGAATGTAATCTATGTGTATTAGACGATAATCAACAAGGTGTGTCAGAACGAAAGTGAGTGTGATAATAAAAGGGCTTTTGGTTGGTTTTTCTCTTTAGGTGCACTCACTGGCTATACAGAGGTGTTAGCATGGATCTTGTGCTTTTACAAATAATTTTTTTACCATGTAGAACTGAAAATATGATAAGTCAACTATTTGCAATCCTCGTTCCTTCGATTTTGAAGTTAGCTAACTTATTTAATAGTCTTATATTCCTAAACACGTCACTGAATGCGAGAAATAGAATAAGTAAAGTAAAAATAAAAAAAAGTCTTGCCTGTATTTTTATTGATCTATGAAGTAACATTTCTTTCAAGTATCATCATACTACCTACTGACACTAATGCTTTTATGGTCAGTTGTTGAAAGCCAGCGGAGAAGAACGTATGAAACAAAACGGTCATCATCGATGGACGAGGTTTTAAGATGAAGAAGGTAAGTTAACATTTAAAATGTTAAAAACTATTTAAGTATATATCCCCAGCGGTGCCTAATAAACATGCAACATATCCATTTTGCCATAATTTTTTATTTACATCCTTCTTAGTAAATGGCTTGTTTAACTTATAACATGTTAAATTAACTTAAATAGCACTAAAATATCTTACATCATGTGTAGCTTTGTTTACATAATGTATGCAAGTCCAAAAGGTACCGCTGATGTAATCACATACTATTATACTTCACCATTTAGCTAAGGTTTTATATGATAAAGTTCCTTTTGCTGACATTTGACAACTGCACTTATGCATATCTTTCTTTTTTTAGATTTGGTATGTTGTTCTTCTTGTAGTTTGATGAGGAAAGCGAAGGTAAGATTTTTTTTTTTTTTAACTTTCTTTTGCTTTGTTATAAAAGTGAGTTTTAGTTTAAATATTGATGTTTGTTTTAGGAGATTATGTGGTTCCTGTTCATAATCTTGATCATCATCTGGTCTACGAAATATAATTAAAATTACTATACTTAAAATGCAGAGGATTGATCTAATTTTGGTTAGTAGAGGTAACTTTTGCTCCCATTCCCTCCTTTAGAATCTTTAAATAGCTATATCTTCCCTCATTGCATGCAAAGTTACTTACAATCAAAAACTCGGATGAAATATGCTCTGCGTCAATTTACCATCATTTCTACTTCTAGGTTTCAAGTGGAGAATAATTGTGTTCACCGTGATTTCTTTTTCACACTTGCTGGTTTAGAAGTTTTGACATCAGTTATGCCGTTGTAGCTAAATGACGATCTAAAGAAAGTAGATGAAAAGCTTGATGCAACAAAGAGGAAGCTCCAAGAACCTTATCAACAAGCTGGAAATGGTTTGTACTAATGATCTTATTCTGAAAATTGGTATATAATCATCCATGGTACTACACACACATATACAGCTTTGTGGCATCTTATACAATCTCTTATAAGTAACAGTCACAACAGGTTCTTACAGATTTCTTAAGCATTACGATTGCAGGTGGGGTTCAAAAAAGATTAGCCGAACAACTTGAGGTATAATCATTTATCTACGCAACATCTTAGGTATAATCATTTTGATTGCATGTTTTTATATGGTGTTGTGTGGTTTCTGCAGGAATCTCAAGAAGGAAAGAAGATGTTAGAGGGACGTATGTTTCTGCCTGCATAGAGAAAACAGAGAGAAGGATTGATTGTCCCAAGCAATTTCTCAGAATCAGGTTTGTATCTTCACATTCATACTATAAGACAATCGTGTTGGTGAATTGAACCACATAATCATTAGCACAAATACAATTCGTTATGATTACAGTGCTAATTAAATGATTTGTCACTCTTTCTATATTTTGCTGATTTAATGGTTTAGTTTGCTAATCTAACTATGAATCACCATGCCACTCTTTATATATTTGCTGAGTTAATTAACTATGAAACCAAAGCCAAATATATTATAACAGTATATATTATTGAAGCGTTAAATCAACAAAATACAACAGTAGTTAACAATATATATTATTGAAGCGTTAAATCAATAGGACACCACACACTCCCTCAATTGCAACATGATGTTTTGAGCTATGTCACTCTTTTTATATTTTGCTGATTTAATGGTTTGTTGTTGCGTTTACTGGCATTAAATCATTGTGATAAAACTCAAAAGCAATTACAGATATAGGAGTTGATGTATATAGACAGATGGTTTGTGTTCCCACGTTTTTACAAAGAGGATCTCAGTTCTTATAGTTGAGATGCCTTAAAAAAGTGGCAAATATTTTCTTTAGATTTAGTCAATGAAAAAACTTAAATAAGGGCTGTTTAGGATTGCTAATCTAATTTTGAAGTGGTGATCAAACTTGCTCTGTTTATATTGACTATATATAATACCAAGAGGGATAGTTCGCTTAGTTGAGTTGATGCTAGACTTTAATAGTAGTAGGTCTTCATCACGGAACTATGAAGTTCGTATTTTGTTGTGGAGACTTATCGTGATTCAAAAACACTACTATTTATTATGGGCACGATATATATGAAAATGACACTTTAAATGGTTTGACATGTTTCCCTTTGTAAGGCATTAGTATAGAAATATTATAATAATAATAGTCTTACAATACCTAAGAAATCTTTCTTATATGATTTATTGGCCTGAAGTTCGTTAAATTATGTGACTATTGTGGCATCTTATACAATCTCTTTGGTGATCAGAAGAAAATTAAAAGTTTAGTAAGAAAATGCAAACATAGCCTCATTCGTTGTACTTAAATCTAATCTAACATTTTTTCATGAATATTGTTAGACTAAAATATTGTCTCATGAGCAGAAATCATAACTTGATTTTTGTTAGCAGGTGGAATTGTTTTTTTCTCAAAAGAGTTACAATAGCCCTGTAAGTGAAATGTAAGTACCTATTGGAAGTGGTCGCAAAAATGAGTTCTTACACATGTTTTGGAGTTGGGCATAGTTATAAGTTCAACATATTCCCTCTTTATATATGAGTATGGATAGTAATGATTATTGTTTTGAATCTTTGGTTTTTATAAATGCACTATCATTCATTCAAAATGGTTTTACGACAGATGCTAAAGCAACTCTCAAAAGTGAAGACCCACATGTGTCTTTCCGTACTTTGAATTGGATAATGTATTGCATCGCCTCAAGCAACAAGACAGTCATTCTTAAAGTGTACAAGGACTACGTTCAGATCTGTATGGAGGTTAGTGAACTGGCTGCGGCTCTAATATAATATTTCAATCATTTTATTTGGCTTTCTAAGACATAATCTGTTGTGTTCTTCATTATGGACGAGTCTAGAACCTTAATTTGGTATTTGTAGTGTCTTAATGACGGAAGTCACGGATGTTTCATTTCCAGTCTTGGTAGCAACAGCAAAGGTACACCTCATGTTTTCTTCTATAGCTTAGGATTGATAGTTTTTTTCCTTTTTTAATTATTGTTACTAATAATAATATAATTTTTCCTTTCCTCTTTTTAGTCGGTTGACATGGGGCATTTGAATATGTCATTGGAGAAACTTGACGATGTCGGGCGTAAAAAGCTTTCAGAAATGATTGGTGTTTCAAGAGGTGAATCCATTAAATCCAGTTAAATCAGTAAAGGAAAACACAATAATTTCTTAGAGTAGCATGTGAATCCATTGTGTACCCTCATTTGGTGATCATCGTAAGGTGCATTAGGCCCTGTAATCCTTATTATCTCACTAATGCAGGAAGCGATTGCAACCTTCCCATCGACATCTGAATTCTTAATAAATCATCATTTATTAACGCCGTCATGAGGGTTTGAGTTCATATGGCATTGAGAACGTTGGAGACTGATCCACCACAAATAGGACTTTTTTTGCTTGCTAAGTAACACATGCGAAAGAAACAAACAATTGACAATGTGATAGGCTGTATGGAACTCAACTGCTACAAAAGTCAATCGTTTGAAGATGACAACGCATGGACGTTTCTTATTTTAATTGCTACAAAACTCAATTATTTGTCGAATGTTTGACTTATTATTTATTCATCCTTTCAAATATTAATGAAACATTGTTACGTTCTTTGTTTTTTTTTCGTTATTCTTTAAAAAAATAACCCTTTAAATATAACCCGACGTCAAACTGGTCTTTAAGCTAGTACAAATATACAATGGAAAGAATACATTCTTATCAACTTTTCGCTAAACCTCGATATAAATTAGCCTTACACTTACAACATCGGGGGGCCCAAAAAATTGGAGGCCATGTACGATTGTGCATTCCGAACACCCTAAAATCCGGCCATGACAATGATGCTTCATGAACCCAAAAACAAATAATGCCCACTTTGATCACCACTTGTTTCTGTTGGATTATGAACAAATATAAATTATACATGTCCGGGAATTTATTCGAGCCTAAGGGAACGCACACAGTAATATGTAGAACAACGTTTTAATATTTTAAATGTAATATATTAATTAGTGATTTAACAAACGATCGTTAAAAGTTTAACTAGAATAAATATTAGTCGTTAAAAGTTAAAGGACTAATATGCAAAACCGAAAAAAAGAAAGTGTCGGTTTCCCCTCTCTTTCCTTATAAGTCGGGCAAACCTCCTCTCCAAGAGGAGGTGGTATTGCTTACTTGCATGCCAAGTTGTGGGTATTATAAATAGGGGTCCAAGGCTTTGATTGTCTCATAACTTGAAAAACATAAACCCTAAAATCCCTTGGTTCTCTACCTTTTGTTCGACCGAACTTCAAGACCCTCTAAGGGTTTCGGTTTTTGTTTCTTGCGTGCGACCGAACCCTACAACCTTAATGGTTTCGATTTTGTGGTGTTTAACCACATACGTGGAGGTTTTAATTCGTGTGTTGATTGATTCGAAGTGATCGTTTGGTTAAAACACTACTAGTACTAGCATACACGTTGTTTGCTAAGAACGTATTGTGTGTGTAAACTTAGAGGGATTATTCTTTTGATCCTTGGTGGTTTCTCATGGTATTATACACACGCGTATATTGAAGATGGTGTAACGTTTATTGCTAAAGGCAGTGTAACGTTTCTTGTTAAAAGGTACATATCTTCAATCCCTTGTTAATTATAAGTTCTATACGTGTTTGATCTTTCCGCTCCAAAGCGTTTATGCGGCGAGTTTCCACATACAAAAATAGACCAAAATGCCACCAAGTAAAGCAAGAAAATTCGATATGCCGATATCATATCACTAGATCTAGGAGAAAATGCTAGGAGAAACCATAACTTGACTAGGCTACATTTGAACATACTTATCCTTTCAACATTCCATGTTTTGCTTCTCCACATCAAGCCAAACACCAGCGGCATAGCATCAAACAATCTGTGAAACCACATCCATAAATTTACCTTACCCGCATTGCGCCTACAACTGCCACGTCTCGACCAGCTTTCTATAACGACCACATATTATGTTGGCAGTTTAAGAAATGTGGCTGCAATGCGAAACGCATGGTTTTAAAGTACGTGTTTTATAAATACAATGGTCAGCAAAAAAACTCATAAAAGTTAGTATATCTGTACCTTGAACAGATATCAACAAATATTCACATGCATTTGTTTTCTCAAACAACTTAAACCACGAATTGCAATATGACCCTTGATTTTTTATGTCACACGAATTGAACCAGAATGAAAGGCCGGGATGATATCCAAAGAAACACAAATATCCACAAAAGAAACACAAATAACCATTGGGTATCTCTTTCATCTATATATCTCAACCCTCATTTACTCACTATTAAATAGTACCATTTGCATTGCATCTGTTTAGGTAGCTAGATCTAAAAAAAATTATGTTCTACCCGATTTCTACTCTAAAGTTAGCTTGTATCAACTGGTAATTCATTTACTCACTATTTACGAGTATGTTTCTCTTCTTGCTCTATTAATTATCTGCTTGTGCATTTGTATGCTAGATTAATACACTAATTAGTATATATATTAGTTTTATATTCTCCACCTCCAAAGCTCTTCTTATAAAAAAATTTAAGGTGAGTTATATTCTCCACCTCCAAGCTCACATTAATTTTTTTTTATAAGAAGAGCTTTGGAGGTGGAGAATATAAAACTAATATAAAATCAATGAAATAAGGTAATTAAGATGTTTATTACTAGTAGATTGATTTCAAATTGATTAATTTTTTTGATTGGTGAACAGTTAAAAAGTGGAGGTGAGGTCATATCGGGATGATGATGAAGAAGCTTTTCTTAGATTTTGGGTAACCCTTTTATATATATATATTTTTTTAGTTTGATCTAAATCTACTAGCTGGAGTTTTTTTGTTTGTGTTTGTTTTCTTAATAAAATCACTTAATACCTGCCTATTAGTCTGAACCGTTAAGAGCTTTGACAATTAGAGTGTTTTTTTTCTCGCATTAAGAGCTTTAAACCTCTTGTCCAACAAGACTCGGAAGAGGATCTTACTTTCTCTTAATGATATCTGTGTTTAAAAAAGCGCAACTCGCAACGCCTGAGGTGACAGTAGCCTGATCGCATCAGACACCCGAGGCGCATCAATTACGGAAGGCAGTGAGGCACATGCTTCAATGCCGCCTCAGCCGATGCATGCCTTAGGATGCTTTTTTGGCACCTCTATGTATATTGGTCTGAAAACTGGACTGGACCGAAAATCGATTTAGCCCAAAACACCGAACCGAAATGTGACTTTGAACCTAGATATAAATTGATTACTTTTTGCTTGAACTCGGCTAGCTATGAGAAGGCTTGGTTCCTTTTGTTGTCAATGCGGTATCAGTGTATCAAAATATAGCAAAAATATATTGAAAATGCGAACGTAATATATATGCGCCTCGCCTACGCGAGGCGTGCACTTTCACCCTGTCGCTTTGCGCTTTGGCTTTTTGACCCTTAGCGCCACGGAGCGCCTCACGCTTTTTAAAACCCCATAATGATATATAAAATAGTGTTTTTTTAGTTATAATCATTTAGACATTTAAACAACATAGTTTTATTCACATTCAGAGTTTTTCCGCCAGAATCAGGGCCCCTTAACAAACAAACAACACCTGCGTACCTGTTATTGTTTTTTTTTCACCATAAATAATATATCAGCTGGTTTTCCTTACTGAGGTCAAGGACAACATATCCCAAACTGGAACCAATACTACTGTCAAGGGACAACATGGTATCCATTTTCAATCCTTTTTTTAAAATATTTTATGTCAATATTTGGAACAAGTTTCTATTGGGTCAAATCGGGTCAAACCCAACCCCAATGGGTAATCATACCCGCTGTCAAATATGACAGTTATAGAAAAGCGGTTACATAACCGTTTTACAGTTATTTCACCAAGGGATGCATCGGTTCATCAACCGACACAACCTTTAGAATGCACCCTTTCATTTCTTATATATAGAACTCGATTATATACTTGTAAACAATGATGACAGAAATTTGATTAATAGAAAAACTATGTTTACTGCCGCCTCCATGCGCCCCTGGGCCGCCTCCATGCGCCCCTGGGCCGCCGCCTCTCTGCGCCCCTGGGCCGCCGCCTCTCTGCGCCCCTGGGCCGCCTCCATGCGCCCATGGGCCGCCTCCGCCGCCGCCTAGGGCTCTGACGTTTCCTGGGCAATCATAAAACTTATCCTGCACAAAATCATATTATAGAATCATAAATTAATTACCGAAAGAAAAGGAATTTATCTTATAATTATAAAAGGGTTAATTCCAAATATGTCCAATTCAAACCTTATAGTGACATATTTATCCTACTAAATGATATAATGTCAAATATACCAAACTATAACACCATATTTGTCATATTTACCCATTTAATTATAAAATCAATTAGAAATAAATTCACATGATCAAATTCCCATTATGCCCTTAACTACTATGAAGTTTGTTTGATGTGTTAGTTTATACATAGTGTTTTATTACTTTGGTGGAATTTGTTTACTACCAAAGCATTTGTGACAAAGGCAAATAATTGAGTAAGAAAATAAAAGCTAACCGCAATGCTCATGGACTCAACTTTTGTGTCTCACATTCGGCATTTCCATTTCCTATTTTCACTAGTCTTTGTTTATCATATACGTTTGCTTCATAACATAAACAAAAGTTGCAAACGGTTTTCCTATTTCTATTAGATCCGTTTACATATATACTTATATATATAATATTATATATATATATATATATATATATATATATATATATATATATATACATATATTAGCATTGGTTTCATTTTCCAAACTGTTTTCGGTGTTTGTTTACCATTACCTATTAGCATTGGTTTACATATTTAAATTGGACATATATAGTAATTAACCCATTATAAAATCATATAGTAATTATAATAGATCTTACATAGCGTTTTATTGAGAGGAAGTCGGAGGCAGCCGTAGGGTTTACTAAACACTCAACCGCGCCAAACATTGTGTCGGGGGCATATAGAACCGGGCCACGGTAGATAAACTTTCTAGCACACATAGAGAAGTCTTTCCAATGGTTCGGCACGTATGCCGCCCAGTCATATTCACCTTCCCCTTCCTCGGCAAGAAACATGTCAGTATCATCTTTAAATTTTTTTACCAACACATCTTTAAACGGCACAAAGCGGGCAGACTCGGACACTATTAGAGCCGTTATTCCAAAGCTATGTCTCCATTTACTCGGCTCTCCACGATTTTGAATAACTGCAAGTGCGGCATCCTTAAAAGCTTTTGCACTTAAAGTCGTTCCCACAATACTCCCCTCATCTAGCAAATCGCTGTACGTCTCCTTATAGTTGGTTAAACATGCGTTTTCCAACCAACGATTTTTTCTTTTCCTAACGGGACAGTACCCTTGATTCCCCAGCTCATACAAGTCATATCCATCGTGTACCCCGATCAAATAGACATCGAGCTTCCTAAAAATCCAGCTAAATTCTGTATTTTCAAGATGTAAAAACACCCTAATAAGACCTGTTAGTCTGTCTATGTTGACATTCCCCACAAAATCTTGCATAAAAACTTCAAAATCGGTTTCACCAAAAATGTAATCCATCCGTTTCACGTGGTTGTCGTCGGGGGCGATTTTTGTCAATTGCGGCGCTGCGTAATCCCACGGAGAAGTACGGCGCCTGTGGCGTGGGGGGGTGAATATAGGTTCTCCGTCCATAGACTAGGTTTTGAAAAGTGAAATCGGTGTGCGGTGAGAGGAATAATGATAAACTGAAATCGGTGTGAGGTGATAAGTGTAGAATGATAGAAAACCCTTTTGAGTTATGATTTATTATTGACCACTATTTATAGTGGTAAAACCCTAATACCCTAAACCCACAAACAGGCTTGGGCCTATTTATTCACTAATAATAAGAGTAATATCTTTTATATAGTGGAAACTTTTCTATTTCCCTTAATAATAAACATTCTTTTTTTAATAATAAAAATTCTTTATATTTAAGTACTCCTTCCATCCCATAATTATACTTCACGTTTTTTTTGGGTTTTATCAAATTAATTGTCCACTTCTAAAAATAAATAGGAAATTTAGATTAAGTTTACCCTATCACCCTCACTTTGTGTTATTATTACAAATTTTAAAAAAGTTACAAATTAAATGGTTAATGGTAAAAGTGTTATTGTGCAAAAAGTAAAAAAGAGAAAGGTGTAATGATGATATTTTTCTTAAACTGTGTTTTTTTATCGGTGGACTATATTTATGAGATGGAGAGAGTACTAGTTATAATACTCGTGAACGCAAGAGTTTTTTTCTAAATTGTCAATGTGTCTTTATTAATTATAAAACAAATAGCTTAATTTTTGTTTTATTTTTAATTATGGTTCTTAATCTTGGTTTATAACAATGTTTGATGTATGTGTTGGTATAATTATGAGACTTTCGAGGTCGTGATCACTCGGGCATAATTGTTGCATCCTCCTATAGCAAGTGTTCAGTTACTTATTTATGATATTTTCGGTCATATTTGTTTGGTTTTTTTTTAACTTTTTTTTGTATGTTTGTGCTTCCGAATTTTGCAAAGAATTTTTCAAGTATTTGAATTAGAGGGTTTCACGATCAAGTTATGTACTTACATATCATGCCGGCTATAATATTGATGACATGTTATTAGGGAAAATATTGTTCTTTGTTACCATATAAACCACAATGACAAACACCCCCTAATTAGTAGGTTGGTCCATTTTTTTCTAATTAATTTTCAGAGTACGTTAACCTTTTAATTATATATTTTTATTATAAAAATTGGATAAATAGTCCTTATGGCGGTAGTTTGTTATTGAAAAAGAAACCAACTTTCATTAAATATGAATGCAACATAGTGTGACAGTACAAATAAGAAATTTTGCATGCAATCTTAAGTACCCTATAAACTACAATGCCAAACACGCACCAATATCTTAATCTGTTTTGAGTTCATTGTGTTGTGATTCAACCCTTTCTAGACAACGTTTGGTATTAGCCAATATGGCATCCGCTAGTGAGGTATGGTCTCCTCCGGATGCTTAGGAGGAGACAATCACTATTAACTCATAATATTCTTAAGACAAAACTACTCTACGTTAGAACGATCCACTGGAATAGCGGTGTGACCGAGGCCACCAGCCAGTCAGGAGTAGCTAGTCTCCTCAGGAGGCAAGGAGCAACTAGTCAGGAGTAGCTAGTCCTCTCAAGAGGCAAGGAGCAGCAAGTCAGGAGTAGCTAGTCTCCTCAGGAGGCAAGGAGCAATATTGTCTCCATCAGAGCTAGTACACTAACGACTGACGTACGATGTACGAATATCACAGATGTATGGTCCACAACAAGTACTTGGAGCATGAAGACAACTTTGACCCCGAGGACAAAGTCTGATACATGCCAGCGACTTACACGCCGCCCCTAGAAGACAACTTGGACATACAAGACAAAGTCTGATACATGTTAGCGACTGACGTGCTGCCTCTAGAAGACAACTTAGCTTCCACCATACTCGTGTCTTGGAGCTAAGCCTAGGTAGTATATAAAAAACTGTTCACACACATGAACAAGGAGGTTTTACACACACACTTCTCCTTACTCTCTCTCTCTCTAGTTTCTCTCACTAAAACTTATACCAAGCATACACTTACTCTCACGCCGGAGCTTGGTCTCGGATTCAAAACCCGGGGCGAGCTAACGGTGTTCTGTCTTATTTCAGCCTAAGAGACGAAGGAGTAGCTGCAGGATCTCCTGAGGATCAGGGCTGAAGAGCATCTACGGAAATTTGCTCTAACATCTGCCTCTTTGAGCTGGCTTCTAGATGCCTAAAGTTCTCTTGAAACTTAAATTAAGACTCTTCAAGGCGGTCTCTTGATGTCTTGAGTTTGTTTTTTTGATTTGCCAACATTGATTCAGACTCTTCAAGTTGGTCTCCGGATGCTTTAAGCTTTTTGTAATGCTTAACTAACGCAGTTTTAGCCTCTTTAAGCAGGTGTCTTGATGTCTTGAACTTTATTTCATGCTTAGCCAATTTGTATTCAACATCATCAAGTTGTTCGTTGGAAGTACTAAGATCGTTATCAAACTCATAAAATCTGGATTGAGCCTCTTGAAGGTGGTATCTTGATACCTGAATATCATTTTTACACTCACCAACTTGGATACAAAACTACCAATCACAACCATGGAATGATATTAATGGACTTATACAACTACCAATCACACCATATGATTATGTAATGCAAACGGACATATATTAAGATATAAAAATGATGATGATTGTGTTTCTGGGTTAATAAACATGTTTATTGGTAAAGGACTAAAGTCAGCGTGCCTCTCCCACGGCAATAAGCTTAACCTGCGTTCATCATTGTTCTTGCTTTGATCACCTTTAGAAACTTTAAATTTGTAATAGTCAAGTATTCAATGTAAGTAAAAACATTAAATGTCTTTGAAACACAAATAAAGCGGATGTGATCATATCTGATTATCAATATCCGCTTTTGTTGCATATGAATATGAATATATCCACTTTTATCAGATGTGGGTCATTCTTATCTAATATGAATATTCTAGCAGTTTAAATGGTGTAGATTATGATAAGAATAGATAATTAATGTATTTGCTTTACTAACAGAAAAAACATATTTAGTAGTAATAAATAGTACCTTAATTGTGTTCAATCACATTAAACTTTATTTACTTAATGTATTGATTTTTCATTACGCAATCGTGGCAGGTAGAGCTGACAAATAATACCCATGAGTCAACATTTGGGTCAATTGGACTGTTTTTTAAAATATGATGGGCTAAATGGACTTTTTCTTTTATTGTCAGCGGGCTTGATGGACTATTAAATATGATGGAACAAAATAAACATGGGTATAATGGTCGGGTACTTTTTTATAGATGAGTCTTGTTGGGTATAGCATTTTTAATCCGTTTTTTAACGTTTTTATACGATTTTGACCGTTTTCGATTGTTTACGAACCGGTTTCGAGCGATTTCGATCGTTTTCGACATATTTCGACCAATTTGCTGTTTTTGAGTGATTTCGACCGTTTTCGTCCGATTTCGACCGTTTTCGACAGATTTCGACCGTTTTCAAACGTTTTCGACCGATTTTGACTATTTTCGACCGATTTCGATTGTTTTCAACCGATTTCAAACGTTTTTGGCCGTTTTCGACCGATTTCCACTGATTTTGACCGTTTTGACCGATTTTGACCGTTTTCGTCTGTTTTCGACCGATTTCGACCAATTTCGAGCGATTTTCACCGATTTTGACCGTTTTCCACTGATTTTGTCTGTATTCGCTCGTTTCCGAACGATTTCGATCGATTTCAACAGATTTCCACCGTTTTCGATCGATTTCGGTCGTTTTCAATCGTTTTCCACCGAATTCGAACATTTTCGACCGATTTTTGGAAATAAGCTAATGGAATAAGCTAGAAGAAATAGATCCAACATAAGCTATTGATTTTTTGGAAATAAGCTAGAAAAAGATATAAAAGACATTAAGCAAAATCAAATAAGCTAAGTGTTACCAACCTTAAACATCTTCAAGAATAAAATAAGCTCTTACAATAAGGTAGATCCAATAAGCGTCAATAAGCTTCTACAAAATACATCGGATAAACGTGATTTGAAAAAAGATTTTTTTAAAACAGTTGTCTCGCTTATAACGACGAGTGTAGATGTGAGATGGAGGCGATTTTGATAGCCTTTTATGAAACATAGTTACGCATTTGAGGCCGCTGACAACGTCATCATAATCTTAGCGATTCCAGTGAGTCTTTCTTCTGAATCTAATTACGAAGCAAATGTCGCTGAGTTAACTCCTTACGGTTCACGAGTTATAGTTGAAACAACGATCGGCTAGGGTTCGAGTTGGAAATTGATTTTTTTCGTCCTTTTTTAGGGAACATAATTTGACAGAGTGGCTTGAAACGTCGGCTCAAGGTTGCCTACTAGGTCTGAGAATAAGTTGAACAATGTAAACCCCGTGGGAGATACGTTTTTATTGAGCAATACATATAAAGATAATACATGAAAACTCTAATGTACCGAAACTAATTACTAACATTCTTGAGCCTTCAAATCTATTTCCTAATACTAACATCAGTAGGTATTGTCATGAAACCAATGAAATGAATAAAGGAAAAAAACGCAAACAAGCAACAAGTAGAAACGGTTAAAATCCATAATTTTTCAACTAACAACCATAATTATAAGGTGTTCGATTGGTGAGAAACGGTTAGACTATTACATTTTTGTGCATTAGAGCAAGCACCGATAGAGTTTTTGCAAAACTTTTATTCTAGCCCGAGAATTTGTAAATTGTAACACGGGTTCTTTCTTGAAGCCATGTTAAGGAATCTACAAGGCGTAGTTTCTAAAGGATGGAAGTTATGAACCTTGATAACAAAGTTTGTCTTTAAGCATAAGGTTCTAGCCCGAGAATCGTATTATGAACCTTGATAACAAAGTTTGTCTTTAAGCATAAGGTGAAGATACATCGTAAATCAACAAAAATCTCGTCAGAGAACTATATGTACGGTTCCTTAGTTTATACAATTTCTAAATGCCATATTCATCGCATGTTATGTTCAATCCAAGTATTCAACATACTTGACTGGCTAGGCTTTTTAACGGGTTTGCAAGATAAAGAAAAAAAGTGTATCTATGTCATTAACCTTTATACTCGCAACTATAATATGTTGGAGAAAAAATCAATTTGTTAGTGTTTGCAGCAATATTCTTAAACATTACTACTAAACAAACACCAAAATTAGATCAGTTCGTTCAACTAATGAATAAATCTATCTATATATCTATCTATTTAATCTATTTTTGTTTTTAATATAATAAAACAGACTTTTGTACAAGCATTATTAAGCAGAAGCATTAAAAAAATCTAACGTGTCACTCCCATATTTCACGACATATATGGTAAGTACAATGCCTTAATCCACTAAACTTCTTCCATACTATTCTTCCTATACACGATTCTGTTTTTCAAACCCCTTCCGAAAATTAGCTTTAATGAATTCAATGTCATTAAGATCTTTCAAAAAATATTCCAATTTTTTCAACCACATCAAACATTTTCGCTTAGACTTATTTTTACATACTTTTCATGTTGCGTATATGTGTAATAGATGTATTATGCATATTCTAACCGGTAACTTACTAAGCGTAAGCTTATCATTTAGTTGTTGATGTTTTTGTAGGTAACACAGATCATGTAAGTCTTGGATATAAAGACCCATGGATACGATGTAGGAGAACTAGAAGTACATGAGGATTATGTATAGGAGCCTAGATGTAGAATAACAAGCTCGAAGTAAAGTTGAACCCCAAGTGTCATAAATGGTTGGTTAATGTTGTTGTTAAGTTTCAAGTATTTTGTAAATTCCGAAGTTAAAGTATGTCAAGTTGTTGTTATTGTATGTGTTAAAGTTTTAGTTGAAAGCGGCTGTTTGGCAAACCCCGTGAAGTATGCACTTATCATTTAGACCATAAATGTTTATGAAAATGATGTAATATGTTATATTAATGATTTCTTGAAGTTTTGGTAGTATGTCGAGTCGTGTAAGTCGTTTTTTGAAAATTAGAGAAAGATTATTTTCGATAAAAATCTGGAAATGGGAGCATAAGGCCTTCTGCGCTTGGGCATAAAGCCTTCTGTGCTTGGGCATAAGGCCTTCTGCGCTTGGGCATAAGGCCTTCTGCAATCAAAATGGTCTTCT
>BQNB010019484.1:0-58816 GCA_026074375.1 Tanacetum coccineum | reverse complement strand
TAATCTTAGCTAGAACCAATCTATCACAACACAACTTCACGACTTGTTCACTACTTCACAACTTCACAACTTCTTCACGACTTCACGAACTTCTTCACGACTTCACAACTTCTTCACTACTTCACTACTTCTTCACTACTTCACTACTTCTTCACACAACTACAATTATTACAATTATCTAACTATACTTACAAAGATCACCAAGATCTAGCTACTACACACAAATACAAGATATACAATTGATTTACAAATTTATAATATGGATGCAACAAGATTACAATACACACTTGAGGTGTAATACTTCTTCACTTGATGATGAAAATAGTATTCTTCTCTTGTACTTGAAGAATTGAGATTGGATCACTTGGAAACAAAGCTTTATGATTAAATGATCAAAGGATTTTAGTGAGATTTGTAGGCTGTTTTAGAATAGAAAGAATGAGTGCAAAAGGTGAAAAAATAATGAGGAAAAGTCCAGTATTTATAGGAAAGACTGGGGGAGCGTCTACCTAGGGGCGGTCCGTTTAAATAGGTGGGCGGTCCCCTTAAAATTAAGGGGCCACCCGTGTATTTAAGGGGGCCGCCCTAGGCTAGGGCCTCCCCACTTTGTCTTTTGTGTAGGGGGAATTTTCTAGAACTTTTCTAGCCATTTTAGGTCCGAAAATTTGAATTTCAAAATGTTTATTTTGAATAAAACATTTCTTTTAATTGTAGAAAATGTTTTGTAATGTTTATAAAAATGTTTACAATATTTTACCAAAGTTTAAGGTTGAATAAAAATTTCCTTTGATCATAAAATGCATTAAGCATTTATTCATTCATACCTTTAAGTGATATAATTATCGAAATGAAAATTTACTACTAATTACTTGTTTACGTTTAATTTTACATTGAACGTTTTTATATTTGTGATTATCAAAACGTAAAGATGTGAAAAATATTAATAATGTTTTTAGGCATTATATTTTATCAACAATCTCCCCCTTTTTGATGATTACAAAATTTAAACTCATTAAATGTAAAATTATTTTTAAACAAGTATTTAGTGAGTTTCCATGTCATTTCCCCTTTTTGTAGAATCAAAAAGACATCATCGAGAATTGCTAGTTAAATCGACGGAATAAATGCTCCCCCTTGATGTGTGCTCCCCCTCGTTCGAGGGCACCAAGGAATCGAGCTATGGTTTCTTGGCTACAAAAACGAGTTAGAATAATACAAGTATTTCTAACATGTAACAAGAAGGAAAAATATGGCATAATAGTAATGCAACCAACAATAATCATCCATTAAAATTAAAATAATGTGTGAACCACACTCATGCATACATAAGGAAAATAAATATCATGCTAACATACATAATTTTTTTTTAAACTACAAAGAGTCCTATAACTAGTGAAACTCTATAAGACTTCTTGCAAAATGATGGGGTGACAATTATTGAGAACAAAACAAAAGAGTTGTGTTTAGTTGTGGAAGATGGTGGAAGTGGTGGGATGATTGTTGTTGGTGGTTGTGAAAGCATGTGTTTAATATATGAAAACATATATTGGAGTTCATCTCTTAATCAAAATATGAGAGTGCGATTGTGAATGCAACACAAGCATGAATCTCCATGTGCCTCAATAAGGTTTTAAGGAATGGGATGACTAACAATAAGTGGTGAGGGTGATGGAGTATTAAATTGTACATCAAGTGGGGTAATTGGTAAAAGGGTATGAGTGATGTCCATATTTTTAAATTTTTAATTCATTTCTGAGTTAGAGGTGGTGAGAAACTCTTGGAGGAGAGATGTTGATGGGTTTTAAGTAACCATCGAGTGAAAGTGATGTTGATAGGGATGGTGATGTTGGGTAGATGTAGTCCAATTGAGATGAAGAAGTAACATTTTGATGTGTTTGGAGGTGCTTTAGGAGAACTAGGTGATGAGAGTTTAAGTTTGGGTGATGGAGTTTTGTGTGGTATGATGTTGATTTTTGGTCTCTTGGAAGTTTTAGAAATGGAAGCTCTAGTAGATGCATGGATGTTGATAGTGGTTAGTGTATGATTTGGTGGATGATGTGTTGGTGATGACCATTTGGAAGGGATTTATGGGAAGGGAATGGATTGAAAAAGGAATGAATTTGAACTAGTTTAGGTTGTTCCAAATTATGTTCGAGCATTCTGGGCAAAGATAACTGAGAATAGGTAAAAGAGGGTCAAAAAGCAAGAAAAATACTGTTTTACCCGTGATTCACTAGGGCAGTCCCCTTAAAGATAAGGGGGCCTCCCGTTATGAATTAAGGGGGCCGCCCTCTGTTGGCTTTCATTTTACACAGAAAAATGATTTTTCTCAGAATTTTTGTGAGAGTATTTCTGTTTTGGTGGTTATTTGCAGCAAGGCTTATTGAGTTATATGAGCACATTTAATCATATAGCATGTAATAAATATATCAAGTCATGAAACCAAAGTAGCATAACTAGTTGATTAAATAAAAACACTAAAGGTTTAAAACCATCAAAGCCAACAAGTACCTAAGATACCCCAACCAGATAAGTTCCTTTCCTGAATACATCAGATAACACTACACAATTGTTAAAGAAACATACACATAATTAAGTTAAAAATTGTCTTAAACTACATTTACACATCACTCACCCTCACTCTTATGTCTTCACTTCTCTTCTGTGCTAAACAAGACTCCCTTTTAGTGCCTTTCCAAATGACTTGAACCCTCTGCGCATCTCCTTATGCATTTGTTGCATTTGGTTGAGTAAGGTGGTTTGTCGTTCAAAGAGAGTTTCATCGTTTTGTTTTAGAAGCGAAGGCATTTGGGGGGTAGTTTTAGTATTGAGAGACCAAGAGATTTTTAATGTAGGTGTAGGAGATGGAGTACATGCACGAGAATCTTTCGACATCATCATCACATCATGCGTTGTTGAATGAGCATGACGTGCCTTGATGATGAGAAGATGAAGAAGATACAGAATGACGTGCCTTGCCACAATCACTTCGAGGTCGTCGAGTTTGTTTTAGGGCAAGAGGACGCATAACTCGATCAACAATGTCATAAATGCCATTGTCAAGATGAGGATACGTTCCATGATGTGTCGATAAAGACGAGTAAGAAACATGCCATATGGAAGATTTGTGTTGAGTAGCCACTAGCACATAGATACTTGACGAAGAAATAAGCAAGATTTATTATTCTTTGGGCAACACACAATACACAAGTGAGCCAGACAAGCGAGAAATGTCTCGATGTCCTCCTAGTCTGAACACATTCTCTCGAATGAGTTCTTCCCATTGCTTCATGTCGGGGCTTAATTATTTGGTGAGAATTTGATTTGGATTGAGAGAGACTGTTTGACTTTTATGTACGGTCTACGACGAGCACGTTTCCAATTCAAACATTGAGCAGACAAGCGAGAAGATGGTCCATCGATGTTCCTCCTAGTTGAACCACATACTCTCGAATGTGTTCTCCCAGCTTCATGTCGGGCTTAATTATTTGGTGGAATATGATTTGGATTGAGAGAGACTTTTTGACTTTAATGAAACGGTCTACCACGACCACAGTTCCAATTCATTCAGAAGGTCGACGAATGTCGATTCCGGAGTCTGAGAAAACGTGCAATATGGTCCTCGTTTCCTCGGAATACTCAAGAGATGCAAGGTCCCACCTTCGTTAGTAAAAATGGCTTGACCATTGTATGGAATTTTGAGATTTGACCGAATTACGCCAAGTAAGATGTTAGAATATTCGTTTGAATCATAAAGAATGACAAGATAGCCAATCATCGGTGTACCTGACTTGACTATAGAGAGTCTAGAATGAATCTTGAACAATCGGTTCGTTGATTTGAAAAAAGATCAATTGAAGCGAGATGTACGTAAAGAACTAGCTCGAGATGTTGATTTGTAGTAGTTGATCAACAACCACGACCTTCGTAGAATGTGCGGTTTTCAATCAATAGGTTTTGTAAATTGGGCCAATGGTAGGGGGTAGACGCCGGGAAATTTTGGATACTTTTGTGATGTAGGATTTAGTGAGAGATATATCGGTCGTAGTAGCTTTGGGCATTTTGTCACCTAAACAAGTTATCAACAACATAAAATGTTACAAAAAAAAATATGTAATAAAGAAAATAAAATAAAGTTTTGAAAAGTGACAAATGTGGGAGTTATAACCCCGGGTAAATCAAAAAGTCAAACCCCCTTTTTTATAAAAGAAAGTTACGCAGGAAAAGTGGTTTCTACTGTTCACCCATCGTCTCAGTTTAACCTCGATTCAAAAGAAAGGGGTAATTCAAATTGGCTACGTGGCATAGGAATTCAAGTGATAAGGTACATGTTGGCAGAGTTTGACGTCACAAGAAGCTCCTATTGGTCAATTCCCAAAAGATGATGAACACTCTGCTAAAAGAAAAAATCGAAATCAAAATAAAAGTGGATTGAAGAAAGCACACAAGGAATGGGGTTTTTACACTAAAACGCTCACAAAAGAAGCAAAAAGGCCTCTGACACACAGATGCCACGTTGGCAATCCGTGTGCCCCTAAATCTAATCCAACGGTTCAAGTTAAGCATCAAATGATTAAGGGAATGAAGGGACAGGATCCAAGAGAGGCTAGAATACCTAGAAGCATCTTTGGCAGGCTATAAATAGCCCTCACTCACTTATACACGAGGACGATCTTTTAATCTAGTTTTTTAGCTTTGACTTAGCTTATGGTAATTTGTGCATAAATTTAGCCTATGAAGTTTTAATTCATTTTTTAAAAGATATGTAATCTCAGTTTCAACCAATTGTAATCAGTTTCTAGTTAATGAAATCATAGTTTTATTTAATAAAACTATCATAACTTTTACTTTCAAATGTTGTTGCTACTGTTACATAAGCTCCTAATAAGCTCATATAATCTCTCTGAGTCTATAAGCTCAGATTGAGCTCATATAAGTCATTTAATCTACTAAAACTTTAAAATTAGCTTAAGTACCTTTGCGATTTTTGAGCTTTTGGAAGATGAGCTTAACCTGGAAGAGCTCATATGGACTTTTACTGGCTTATTTACAATAAGCCAGAAGATTGTAGATTGCTCAAAATTGAGCCATTAATAACCTTTGTTAGCAAGAGGTTCTAAGTAAGTATTCATTTAAGCTTCTGTCTTGAATATCTTAGTATAGTTTATGCTTATTTTGCCTTAAATTGTTTTGCTTATGTTGTGCTTAATCAGATGTGTTTATTATGCTTACTAGACTTATTGATAACTAGTTTTTATTAAAATAGCTTAGATCTAAATTTTTGTTTAATTTGTCCTTAAAATAATAAAAAAAGACCGAAAAATGATTAGTGTAAGCAGTGGCTTATTGATTTTATGCTTATTTGGATTAAGTGTTTTTTATCTTTTATAGTCAGTTATATATTTGTTATTATCTGGTTATTTAGATTTGAGCTTGGATTGCCATTTTCCTAAGTTTAAAAGGTTACAAAGATTGTTAAAGCGGATTGTTAGTGTTCAACATCACTAACCATAGGTTTAATGCCTATACTTAGGCTATTGGTTTTTAAGTTCATTTTAATTCTCAAAATTAGATTGTTTAAGCTGTTTTTTATAAGTTAGATTAAGTTTAGTGAGTTAACACAATAGATAATAGCTTATTAGTTCAAACCTATTAATTAGAGTTTGCATTATTAGCTTAGATTAGTTCTAGTTTTTGAATTTACTTATTTTTTCATTTAGAACTTGCGTTTTAAAAGAGTGTTAGATAAAATAGATTTTGTAGGGTCTGGCACTAATAGGTTTTAGATTTAGTCCATATGCATGTCAAATGCGTCAGCAGCTTTTAAATTGCAATTAGTCATTTTTAGTCTTAATTTTCAGCTAGTTAAATTAACTTTTAGCTTTTCAAGCTTATTAGGTTATCTGTTTTAAGCTGTCAAATAATCCTTTTGTCTTTTCAGTTTCAAAGTAAAATTTAGCATGATTTAAGCCTTAGGACTGTTTTCAAAGAGCTTTTCATAAGCTATTTTGTTTCAAATCATTTTAAAAGTAGATTAAGAGTAGCTATTTAGTATAGTTAAAAGGCTTTAATAAACTAATTCCCTACAAGGATCTACAGCTATACCTAAAAAAAAGCTCACAAGTCCCATGCAGGGACAGTTTGGCTCAATCCATCAGTGCTTATTTTAAGATTTTATAGCTTTTTTAACTTTTAAGTTTTAGCTTAATTTGTTCTTAAAATAGCTTATTATGTTAGAAGTAGTCAGTTTGTAGCTTATTGAGTCCTACATTAGCTTATTATAGTATTTTAAGTTAAAAACCAAAATTACCAAAAGAAGCCTATAGCTTTTTCTTAGTGCTTTTTAGTTGCTTAATTGGATTTCAAAATGTGTTTAGCTTATTATTTTAAGTAGGTTTTTAGTTAAACTTTAAGAGAGTGTTAAGCTCTTAGTTGTAAGAATCTATTTTAGTGCTTAAAAATAAGCACAAAGTCTGCCTTAGGACTGTTTGGTTTACTAAGTTTTCCAAAGAAGCTTATTTCTCTTTTTAGCTTATTACTTCTTATTTTTAGTTTTGATTACTCATTAGCTTCGTTTAGCTTAGTATAGCGTAATAATCTTAACTTTCGCTATTTAGTTAAATCAGCATATTTAAAGTTTAAGAAAAAGCTTAAAAAAAAGTTAAGTATAACTGTTTTACTTTTCAGCTGTTTTCTACTTATTTAGGGCTTTCATAAAAAGATACTATTAAAATTGCTTTATTTTTAGTGCTTAAAAACTTTGCTTATATATTTATTCAAAAAAAAGGGGAAAGTGGAAATCGGGGGTGAGCAAGACTCGAACCCCCGACCTCAACACTTTCAACCCTTTTATAACACACACAACACACACTCACTAAACACCAGCGCCGTGGGTTCTTTTCGTTATAACTCTTACAACATTTATTCTTTATACACATTTAGCCCTTTTAAGTCTATAAGCCGTTTTTAGCTTATTTAATAAGCTGTGATCTCAAGCTTATTTTTCCTAGGTTCTAATTAGTATAAGCTATTTTTTGTATTTTTTCTAGAATTTTTATAGATAGTTTAGTATTTTTAAACATTTATTTTTATTAAAAACTTTAAAAAATCATAAAAAATAGAAAAATAATCAAAAAATAAAATCTTTTTTAAAATTTTCTTATCATAAAGTTTATAGGAAAATTAGTTTTGCTATCGTAGTTCTAATTGCACAATTTTGATTTTTAAAGACGGGATTTGTTTCCCGTTCACGTTTTCGTGTTTTAAAGCTCATTTCAAATCCGTTTTTGTTCTAGTTTTCTTTAAACTTACTTTTTAGTCAATTAGAGTCCATTTAAAAAGAAATTTTTATTTTAGGTGTAATTTTGAAAAATTAGGTTTTTTAATTGCTATTTAGGATTCCCGTTTTGCGTTTTTAGTTAAAATTTGTTTTCCCGTTATTTGTCTTCGTGCTTAATTGTTATAATTTGCTCATTTTAAATTTTAAAAGTAGATAATCAAATCAGTCTTTGTCTTCAATTCAAATCATTGTCCGAACATCAAACGTGGTTTTAATTTCACAAATCAGTTGGGGACTAACGGACCCAGCATCAACTTCCCGGTTTATAACGTATTATAATTATATATATTTTGGAAGATTTCCTTATCCCTTTGTCTCAAGGTGTAATTTAATTTTCCATCATATTATATATTTTATTATTACGTGTGTTGGATTCTACGAATCAAATTTTTGGCGCCGCTGCCAGGGATTTGTGATTAAGATTCTCTCGTTTGAAGTTTGTTGATCGTAATTTGAAGACCCTTTCATTTTTGAAAGTTTTGTTCTTGTTAAAAAAACCCAAAAAAAGTTATAAAAAATAAAAAGTAAAAAAAATATTTTTTTCTTTTCTTTTTGTATAATTATCATATAAAAAAATCAAATATATAAAAAATTGTCTATAAAAAAAATAAATAAACAAAGTTGGTAAAAAAAACCAAACCAAAATAATACCTCAATTAATGAGGTATTATCCATTAGTAAGTTCCCAACTCGAATCAAAGATTTAAAAACTTGCCATTTGTGTCATTTACGAAATACGACTCACCTTAAAAAGTAAAATTTTTAAGAGCTACCGTGAAGTAAATTTGATTATTTGGTTTAAGTTGTCTACCTCGTTATTCGTTAAAAATGTTTTATTTTAAAAAAAATTAAAAAAATATAAAAAATTAATTTAAATTTTCATTTTCTACTTTGTGCATGCGCACTCGTTCTCAAACCCGCAACCATAACCGTCAACAACAAGCCCAACCGGCTGTTGTAGAACCTTTTAATTTAGAAGAACCTTTTGATAATCCTCCCCTAGTTCCGATGGCTGATAACCGGACTATGGCACAATTGCTCCAAGCACCCACCTAGGGGTACGAGGATGCAATCATAATTCCCGAAATCAATGCTAACTTTGAGTTAAAGCATGGTTTGATCAATCTTGTTCAAAACAAGCAGTTTTTCGGACATGATAAAGAGGATCCACATGCTCACATCCGTTATTTCAATAAGATTACCTCAACGATGAGATTCCCGGACATCCCGAGCACGTCAATTAAGCTTATGCTTTTTCCATTTTCTCTTGAAGGTTCAGCCCGGATTTGGCTAGAAAAAGAACCTCCTCGATCAATTTTGACATAGGATGATCTTGTTTCAAAATTCATTAATCAATTCTTTCCTCCTTCAAAAACGACAAATCTTCGAAACAAAATCACGAGATTTCAACAAAGATTTGACGAATCATTTTATGAGGCTTGGGATCGATTTAATGATCTTCTTCGAGCATGCCCACATCACGGATTTTCAGAATTACATCAATTAGATACGTTTTACAATGCTTTGAATGCTAATGATCGAGATTCGTTGAATTCTGCTGCCTCGTGAATGCTTTTTGGATAAGATGCCTCGTGAATGCTTGAGAATTATCAAGAGTAAATACAAGGTTAGTAATTCACGAAACAAAGTAGTCGTTGCTAAAGTGAGTTCGAATTCATCTACCCCCGGAATTTCACCAGATGTTGCTGCTCTTACAACCGAAGTTTCTAAACTCAAGAATATGATGAAGACTATGCTTATCGGCAAACAAAAAGCCAACCCCAGCCCGAAAAGAAGCGGTTCGAGCAGAGTTATGTAACTTGTGGAGGTGCTCATTCTTATAGAAATTGTCTAGCCACCGATGGAAATGTTTATCGGGACAACATTCAAGAGTACGTTTCACAAGCTGTTGCAGCCAATTTTAATCAAGGAAATACCAATTCTAGACCTCCAATGGTTTCAAACCAAATCCGACCTCCTGGTTTTCCTCCGATTCAAAATAATCAAATTCAACCCAATATGATGTAACCTCAACTATGATGGATATATAAGCTATCTACCATAGTTCTATACTTGATTTCACCCTTTTCCAACTCTTATATATGCCATTTATACTTCAATGTTACACTTTAAACTTTCTGGTTTTAAGCAGAATTTTACACTCACTTACGCGTCCTAAACGCACCACTTAAACACTCCCATAATTCAAACCAAAATTCATCATGCTACTTACATGTCTTATGAACCTCTCATAGCTCTCCCAAAGTCATTATCCTTTTACAAATACCCTTTAGAAATTCCTTAATCCAATATGTCCAGAATTCGTCCAGAATCTGACCTTCTAAAAGTATGACATTGGTTAACCAACTTAGACCTCACTATGACCTTAGCCAAAATTCAGGCGACACACACAATATATGAACTAACTTCCACGTGACTTAGAGACTCTAACTCAATGTCTAAGTATTTTTAGAAAAATAAAAATCAAAACTGAAATTCGTCACTGTTTTACACACTGATTTTGTAATGACCATTTGACCCACTTCCCGGCCATAAAAACTCATGAGGCCGACTTTTCTGGAAAGTAGACTCTCTGAGATTATCTCCAGTATATTGTAAATTATTTATTTGATCTTTTATGATTGAGTTATGCTCGTTACAAAACTGGCTAACTTTTTGCAGTGAATTAAACGTCTAATTCGAGTGATCTAAGCCCTAACACATGATCTTATCGGTAATCCGATCTATCTAATGATTAATCCATCATCATTATAACATAAAATTTCTGAAAAATTAAATACCCTAATTTATAAACCCTAATTTAAACCCTAATCCATCATAATTAAGTTACTAGAATTATAAACAAACTAAAATTAAAAGATCGGATCGTACCTTAAAAATAAAACCCAAAAAAATCGTCTTCTCTCTTCCTCTTCTCTATGGCCGGTCGAACTCAAGGGAATGGGGGGTTAGGGATTTATGATTTATATTTATAGGCCTCCTAGTAGAATTGTAGATTAAGTCTAATAAGTTTTAGATTATAACTAGGACTTTAATTACTTTTTTTTTCTTTTCTTTTATTACTTAATTAATTATCTTTATACCTTAAGTTTTATAAAAACCTAAGCTAATTTGTTAAACCATTTTGCTTGAAAACTACTTTCTAAAATTAACTTTTTATTTCTAAATTCACTTTCTAAAAATAAAAAGTCTTCCAAAAACTCTCATATTTTAACAAACTCATTTCTTTCACAAATGACACACTTCTCATTTTAATCCATCACCTAGATATCCACATATTAACCAAACCAAATTTCTCAAAATACCCAATCAATTCCATTATCACTATAAGTGATTAAAATGAAATTTCTCCATCAAATATCTCATTTCTCTTAACTTAACTTCTAAAACCTAAACTTATCTTAAATTACTAACATAAAAATACGTATACGTAATAATACTTACACATTTAACACGAAAACGCTCAAATCTCAATACTCATTTCCCCGTCACTCAAAAGTGAACGAAATGAACTAAACAAACTTCACCATCAATCTAATCTCATTGAGATGATCACACTCAATAGATTGATTATCAATCTCCTACATAATACACATATAAACACATATGAACAAAATCTCATAAACCAAACTCATAGAACAGATAATTAGGTCAACGATATGGTTTGACCATCCTGCTCAAGCCATGGTTGTCACAGTATCCCCACCTTGAGAAAATCTCGTCTCGAGATTTAACTACTCGAGGCATTAGCACTATCGACAAACAACTGAGGACACGTAGACCTCATTCGATCCTTGCGTTCCCAAGTAAGCTTTGGACCACGCTTCGAATCCCAATGATCTTTCACTAATGCTATCATACTATACTTTTACTCATGACCTCTCGGTCCACAACATCAACGGTTCCTTGACAAAACAAAGAGTCTTGTCAACCTTAATCTTATCCAACTTTTACAATCCGAATCCAACTGCTAGTGACTTTGCTTACCCCCACAAGGGTGCAATTAGTAACACAACAACTCAACACGAAAAGAAACATCCGACTACCTGAACCTCGCCCGTCATCAAGGAAACTCGTCAAAAACCTTAAGTTGTGTAACAACGTCATTTACAACCCGGTCTCGCAACTCATCAAACAAGAACTGTCTTGAAACCAAGTTATAAGTTGTTACAAAGCCCAACGTTTTTAAAGAATCGGCTCGACTTCGAGTTTATTCATAAAATAACTTTAACCAAAATCACAAACACATCTAAGGGCATACTAAGGTCTACAAGAAACCTTACGTACCCATCTTTAACTAATACTCCCAACGATATCTTGCTCAACGAACAAGTGTGGATACTCAGTTTACCTGAAGTCCTAAAGACTTCCCTTCGAGTCCAATCGAATCTTAACTCAATGAACATTAATTTCTAATAGTTCTTTAGCAAAACCAAAGTTTTGCCTACATTAATTACCTCTAAAGGCACATGCAAACTCGCATTTACCAAATACTTCAAATTTTGACACACGAAACGTGTCATGCACACTCCTCAACTCTTTTAGGTAATCTTAACCGATAATCCTTTCAAAAATCTCAAATGGACCTACTTACCTTGGTATCAACTTACCATACTTTTCGAAACATCATACACCCTTCAAACTGAATACTCTAGGTAACACTCAATTACCAGCCTCAAGTCTAACGGTTAAACCTCATACTAGCATAATCCTTGAACCAAATTCGGTTCATCCAATCTCGCTGTCTCTAGTTACTGCCCATAAAACGGTAACCTACATTCCTTTCCACACAATGCTCCAAGTGAAGCACATCTCATACCCGAATGATAATCCCCACCTTAGGGACAAACTCATCTCACGAAAAGATAAGTATCCTAAGTAACTACGTTTAGAAAGATAGGGATTAAAAGATGCGCTCATTTGAAAAGCCGAAATTCATCAATGGTTAAGCACATTATTTAAAATACAAAGAGAAACTTGGAAGAAAACGCCCACACAACCGTAAAAGTTGAATGTTCGTGGCCATCCATCTTAACAAAGTACTGGAGAAACTCAAAGATCCGGAAAATTTCTATTGCCGTGTGCTCAACAAGAACTTAGATAGACTAATGCTTTTAAGCCGATTCCCGGAGCTAGCCAAGTGATTCCGGAGCTAGCATAAATCTTTTGCCTCATTCTATCTACAAGCAACTTGGGCTTGGAGCTTTGAAGCCCACCTGAATGACACTCAAGCTTGCTAACCGTTCTGTTACGCACCCAATGGGCATAGCCGAGGATGTTGTAGTTAGAGTTGATGGTTTCACTTTTCTTGCTGATTTTGTTGTGGTTAATTTTGAACCAGACCCAAGAGTTCCTATTATTTTAGGGAGACCTTTCCTTCGCACTACAAAAGCTCTCATTGATTTATACGAAGAAAAATTTACATTAAGAGTAGGACATGATGAACTTATCTTTTATGCTGAAAAATCTGAGAAAAGCAAGAATAAGCAATTTGCTCATGCTATTTCTATCATTGATTTTTCGAAAGATGAGCCATTTAGTGGCAGTACCACTACTCATTCCGATGCTCTTCCTCCTAGTTCTTCTCTGGTAAAGACTAGTGATAATCTTGAGGAGTTCGCCGATAAACTCACACTTCTTAATTCATTTCCACCAGATAATGATGATTCAATTCTTAAGAAGGATGTTCATAAAGAAAATTTTCAAGTTTATTCAAACCCTCTTTTCGAATTTGATGACAACTTCAATTCTAGCAATGTAAATCCTCTCTTTAACGAGATGGATGAAGATGTTGAAAATGAGAACTCCAATGTTTCAAATTTCGATGAGCCAGTTTTACTTAACACACCTTTTTCCGATAAGGTTGAGTGTTCCGATCCAGAGGACAATATTGATGAGATCGATGCTTTTCTAGCAATGGAAGTTTCTTCTAATTTTGAGGAAGATTATTACGATTCGGAAGGAGACGTAAATTTTCTTGAGAATCTGCTTAGTGATGATACCACCCATAATCTCTCTCCCGAAGTGATTTCCGACCATGAACCAAAACAAAATGAATCCATCCATAATACTTCAATTACTTTTTCTCCAAGGAGTGATCCTCTTCACAATGAGTTCGCCGGTGAACCTTTAACACTTCCTTCGAGGAATGTTCGTGAACATGAGGAATATCTTAGTCTTATGACTTTGCTTTGTGAGATTTCAACTTCCCAATCACCAGAAAATGTTCATGCTAATCCAAGTTCAATTATCACATCTCCTGACCCTGTTCAAGAAGAGATCGATATTTTCCTCGTTCCAAATGATTTAATTCCACCAGGTGTAGAGAATGATGATTCCGAAGATGAAGATAATTCTACTTTCACTCCTGAAATTGAGTCATCTATCCTTGAACAATCATCTCCTCGTCTTCCGCCAGAACCATCGGATGTTTGCTTAAATTTTAAGCCCAATACGGCTATGAAGTTTGTTTTTAACCAAGGAGAAGTTGTTTTATCCCTAAATGTTGAAGATGTCAATTCCTTCACATTTGTCATTTGGACTTTTCTTCCATATCTCACCTACCCCAAGGATTCTCCTTTTATTCTCTTTCTCAGGAGTGAGGACCTAGTTTTTGACCCTGAAATCTCCACTTTTCATTTTTCTTTTAAGCCGGTTCCATTTGCTCTCCCTTAGGACGAATGAATTCAGGGATCGAGTCAGGCTATGTGACTCGGTTACCAAAAACAAAGCGCTTCATGGGAGGCACCCCATGCTTATCCATTTTCTATTTTTAATGTGTTGTGAGGAGGCTTATACTCTTCTGTTCTTTATGTTTGTTGTTTCTACTTGTGATTGTTTGCAGGATAAGACCCAAATTTTCTGAAGACTCTCATGTTTGGTATTTTGTCCCGGTTCACTCGAGCTTCCTAGCCTTTGCTTGCAATTAGTTTGGGGAAATCTGATATCCTTTCATCTCATCGATTCATGTTTATCTTTGCATAATTAATAAACGGCTTAGATTTGCGTAGAGACCCGCCTTAATCATTGAGGACAATGTTTCATTATAGTTTCGGGAGGGAATCTATCAATTTGATGTTACTTACTTATTGTTTTGTTCTCACGTACCCCATTTTCCTGCAAAAATAGCAAAAAAATCAAAAATTTTAAATTTTTAAGTTTTATTTGTAGAAAAATATAAAAAATAAATAAGTGTTTTTGTCACAATTTTAACTTTCTTTCTGGGTAAGAATAGGAGTAAATTTTGACCCGATCGAGCGTGTTGAGCTCTAGCTTGTTCCTTAACTTTTAGGCTAAGCGTTCGCTAATTCACAAAGAACGAAAAATGATAGAGTTAAGTATGAGTAGGATGCTAAACAAAGATTATTTGGAAATCTTAAGAGCTCATGTATGTAACTTGTTGCTTTTTCTCCCATAAGCTCTTAACTGGATTAATATACGTGCTGTTTTTGGAGACTAAACTTAAATTAACAATTTTTATGTAAAAATTTTAGTCTTAGTTCAAATTTATACTTGAATTTTTCAAAAAGAAGTCTTCTTTAAATAAGTTTAGTTAAAAAAAATGATGATAAATAATAAAAGCTGTGGGTTGATAAAAGTTTACTACCTCTTGCCGGCTCACAACCGATGTGGTAGTCTTCTAAAGAAAGCCCATAGTAAGAATAAAGATCCGAGACTGATAAAAGTTTGCTGCATCTTGCCGGCTCACAACCGATGTTGCAGCCTTCTAAAAGGTCGAGGGTTACAATTGCATAAATGTCTAAATAGTTAAATTAAATTAATAATTGACTTCTTTTTGTTAAATTCAAATATGCTTTTGCACTTTGACTACTCTATTTTATAAGCTATGAATATTCGGGAAGCCTGAGAGTTTTTGAAACCTAAGGTCCGTGAGTCCCGATACTAGTCTCTGTGGGGTGTCAAAAGCCTGGTCACTTAGCCGCAAGGTTGGGATGTGCCGAGACGAAAGTACCGTGGCTACTATGATGATCTCGCCTTTAAACTCATTATTCTAAGGTGGAACGTAAAACATAGTATGTTGTAAAAAGTTGATCTATGGTTTAAATTCAAGATAGCACACTTACTTAAGATATAATAAATGTCGGGAGTAAAAGGTTCACAAGTTGCAAATATGAGTAGTGTTAGCATCCTTACTGATATTTATCTGTGATTTTTTGTTAAGCATGGTTTGGATAAGTGGAAAAGTTCGGAAAACGATGAATTTATCCTTTTTGGGGCATTCTCGGATTCGAAATGCATCTTGTTCTATGACCCCTAACAGTTATGAAAATAACGAAAGTCAAAATTATCTCAACTATATTATTAAAAAAATGGAAAAGTTTTTAGAAAAATGGGAAATAGGTGTGTTTTATAACTTGTGATTTCTTAACTTTCTCCACGAAAATCTTTGCTACTTTTTAAAAAGAATTAGTTTTGGGAAGTTTCGAGGTATTTGGTTGTATAAGGCATATAATTTGCGTGAGGACACTGCAATCGATGGTTTTGGGGAATTTTGATATGTGTGTGAAAACAACATAACCATTTTAAAATTAAAATATACTCAATAAAGACCAAAAACATAATAAAAATGGCAAAGATAATGCCCTCTGTTTTTTTGTGTTTTGTATGTGCAGGGTCCGGATAAAGCAAAAAAACCACAAGAAAACAACGGTTAAAAACCGGGCAAAACAACAACGAACACAAATAAAGAAACGAAAGAGCACAATCACAAAAAGGCCGGAGGAAAGGTCTAATCAAAGTCAAACCCTAGTCATCTCTCAGTCAACCCAAGTCAAACACTAAAGGACAAAATCCCCAAAGTACAATTCAGTGTCCCCCCCCCTCATTTATAAACCACTCATAAAAATTAATACAACCCTAAAAACCAAACGGAGTTAACTATTAAAACTAAAAAAGTTAACAAACCGCGTATAACTTTCTTTATAAACAAAAACAAAACCATATAGACCATGGCATCATGGTGCCACAAGAATTCATTATAACCCAAACCAAAACCCGGCCAAGGCCCATTTCCCTTTTATAACCCCAAGTCAAAGATCGGGTCAAACCAACATCAAACGCACACCTTATAATAGTGACAAAAAAAAGAAGCGGGAAAAGTAGTTTTACTACTATTTACCCTTCTTCCTCCTTTTCACCCAGGGTCAAATCAAAGGGCTAATAACAATTGGGGGCCAAAAAGGACAATTCAAGGGCTCAAGTACACGTTGGCAGAATTATTACATCACCAAGCTTTCTCATTGGCCAAAACTCAAGAAGGATCCACGTTTAATAGACACGTAGGAAAATGTTGGGATTTGTACTCATTCTACTCACAGAAGTAACACAAAGGTGTCACATCATGGATTGCCACGCTGGCAATCCGTGTGAGACAATATAATCCAACGGCTTGTATTGAAGACTCAATGATTGGAGGAATCAAGGGCCAATGATTGAAGGAAGATCTAACAAACTTTGGGGCCTAGAAACTTCCCTGGTGGCTATAAATACGAGCTCCTCACTCACACACATGATATCTTTTCCTTTGTAATTTTAGCTTAGTAAATTTAGCTTAATGTAATTTTCATTTAAATTTCTTGTAATCTCCGTTTAAATATTGTATTTAAGTTTTTAGTTAATGAAATTGAGTTTTTACTTTAAAATAATCTGTCATAAGCTCTTGTTTTTACTCAAAAGTTCTTAATCTTCATCAAATGATAAGCTACTGTTACATAAGCTCTTATAAGCTCATACTAGCTCTCACAAGTCTATAAGCTTGTGATTGAGCTACATTGTTCATTTAATCAACTAAACCTTTAAAATCAGCTTAAAACCTTGGCTATTTGGATAAAAGGCTTATGGAAGGGAAACTAGCAAAGGATGAGTTTCCAAGGACTTAAACTGGCTTATCTCTGATAAGCTAGAGCTGTTGATAAGCTCATTTGAGCAATTAGCTTCTGTTTAGCTGAAGCATTTTGTAAGTTTTAATTTAATTCCTTTATTCTTTAAATTCTAGCTTAAAACTGCTAAGTAGGCCAGGGGGGAGGGGAGGGAAGAGTAGCGAAGGGGAAAGAAGGGGAGCCCCCCTAAGAGAGGAAGCCTTGGGTACTGAGGAGAAGGAGAGGCCCGGCCGGAGGAGGAGATAAGCGCAGGAGCGGGGAGAAAGCTGGGGGGGGCGAGCGGGGGGCCGGGGAGGAAAGGCGGGGGAGGGGAGGAAGAGAAGGGAGAAGAAGCCGCGGGCTAGGCAGAGGGGCGGGGCGAGGGAGGGCTATGAGGAAAAGGAGGCCTGAATGCGGGGCGGGGAGAGGCAGCGGGGAGGGGGCCGGGAGAGCGCCCGAGGGTAGGGGCATGTGGGAGCAAGGGGTAAGGGGCGGAGGGGCGGAGAGCGTGGCGGGGGGAAGAGGAGGCGCGAGGGCAGGGGAGGGGAGCGGGAAGAGGGAGGGGAGGCGGCCTGGGGGAGCAGCGGAGCAGGCAGAGAGAGGAGGGCAGGGGGGCTAGGAAGATGGGGCGCAAAGGGGGGGAGGGGAGAGGGGGAAAAGGATGAAAGGGGAAGCGGGAGGGAGCCGGGGGAGCGGCAGGGGAGGAGGAGCCAGTTAGGCCGGGAGGAGGAGCCGGGAGGGAGAGGGGCCGGGAAACAGGGGGGAGGAGGAGAAAGAAGGGGAGAGTAGCGAAGGGTAGGGAGGCGGAGGAGCGTGCCTTAGGGGGGAGGAAGAGGGGGGCGCTGAAGGCAGAGAGGGGAGGCCAGGGGGCAGGGCGTAGGGAGGGAGAGCGGAGCTGGTAGTGGGCGAGGGGAGGGGGATGGAGAGGGGTGTAAGGGGGGCGGGGGTACGGGCCCGCGAAGGGTGCAAGAGGAGTGGAGGGTGCAAGGGAGAGCGGGGGCGGAGAGGGGAGGAGCGGGAAGGGGGGGGAGGGGCGAGTAAAGGTGGGGGGGGAAGAGAGAGAGGAGGGAAGGTATCTTATAGATACTGCTAATCTGCTTATCTGTTGCTTATTTGTATGCACTTTAATCTGTTTTTAGTTTTTATAGCTTAGATCATAGTTTACTTTTTAACTTGTCATAAAATCACTAAAAAACAAAAATATTAGAGTAATTTGTAGATCTTAAATTCTAGCTTATCTAGTTGTTAAAATAAGCTCACTAGGTTAGTTATAAGCTTCTAGCTATCTGGTATTAAGGTTTCAATAATTAGAACTTAGAATCTTAAGATAATGAAATCTGTCATAGTTTAAGGGGTGTTTGGATTAGTAATGTTTGACCATCAAAAGTCAAAATAACTTGGAGGTTTTTCTTTGGTCAGTTTAATCTTCATAATTGATTAAGTTTAGAGCAGGTTTGTAGGTTTAGTTGAGCTTAATTTCATTTTGAAGCTTGTTATGTTTGCTTGTGCACCAGGGGAGCAAGTTTTCTTTTAGATCTTTGGAAATTTTGAACCAATGCTCTTTGAGCTTTGAATTTGTTTGTTATTAGTTTAGACACACTCAATAGGAGTTTCTAGTGCAGGTTTTATCACCCTATGTCACCTGCATTATTGTTTTGGCCATTTGGCAAATTGCACTAGCAGTAGTAACTGCTGTTACTACTGCTGCCTTTTCATTTGAATTTAAGCTAGCTTAATTAGGTTTTAGGATTTAAAATTGAATAAGCTTTTAGTTTAGATATAGGTTAAGATAGTTTAAAACTTGTTTTCACATTTCTAGCTTATTTCTTAGGTTAATTTAGCTTAAAAAGTTCATGACAAAAACTTAAAAATACAAAACAGTTACAAAGTAGATTTAGGTTCTTAAGTTAGATTTCTAGCTTATAAGTTTAGTTTTTATGAATTTGATTTATAGCTTATATGTTGATTGTTAAGTTTGCAAAATCCAAGCTTCTGTCATAGCTTATTGTACAATTTAGCTTATCTAGTTTTTAAGCATTTAGTTATAGTTTGTGAGTTTGCTCTTTTGATCATTAGATTTAGAGACCTTTTAGTGTTTTTAGTTGAATTAGCTTATTGAATTTAGCTTATACACATATTAAGCTTTCTAGAGTAACTTTTTAAAATTGAGCTTATAATGAGTAGTGTGCAAGCCTTTTAGTGAATCATAGCCTGTTGGGAATTACATATTTGATAATTACAAAACCCACAAGCAAAAATGAAGAAAGAAGAAACAATGAGGACCTAATATGTAATAGTTAGTTAGCTTTATTAGTAAGCTAGGGTTTCTTGTAACCTTCCTTTATTATATAAAGAGGGTAGGCGTCTAGGTTACAAGGATCCAGATCATAGCAGACTTCTCCAATGAGAGTCTAGACGCTTAGAAAGCGTGTTTAGTAGTTAGCTAGTTAGTTTATTTTCATGTTTGAATAAAGAAAACCTTATTAGTAATGTTGATTGTATTCTTATTTCATATTCCGCTGTGCTTAATCAATTAATGTTAGTCATACCCTAGTTGAGTCCAGATTCTTGGATTTTACATAGCCTTTTTTAGCTCTTAAAAGCTAAGTTCCTGAAACAGTTTTTTCATAAGCTATTTAAGAGCTTATTTTTGAGTTTCAGCTTATAGTTTCTTTTTTAAAGTTGCTTAAAAAGTTGTCCTAAACAACTTTTGTTCTTTAAGTTTTTCATAAAAAAAAAAGGAAGTGGAAGTCGGGGGTGAGCAAGACTCGAACCCCCGACCTCAACACCTCAACCTTTTATAAACACACACACTCCAACTCCTTACCGCTGTGCCCTTGGGTCTTTTTCATAAGACCCTTGCACTCTTTATCTTTTATACACATTTAGCTTTATAAGCCTAATAAGCTGTCAAAGCTTATTTCACAGCTTATTTTTATAACTGAGATCTCGGGGCATAATTTTTCTTAGTTTTAATTAGTTTAAGCTATTTTCTGTCATTTTTCTAGAATTTTTAGAGTTCGTTTAGTATTTTTAAACATTTTTTTTCATTAAAAACTTTAAAAAATTATAAAAAATAAAACAATAATCAAAAAAATAAAAATATATTTTTTAAAAATTTTCTTTTATCCTAAAGTTCATAGGAAAATTAGTTTTGCTTTCGTAGGGTCTAATTTGCAAAATTTCGTTTTCTAAAAAACAGGATTCGAACCTTCGTTTCGTTTTTTCGGTTTTAAACGTTCATTACAACTCACTATTTGTTCTAAGTTTTCTTAAACTTACTTTTTAGTCCAAATAAAGTCCAGTTTAAAAGTATAATTAAGTTAGTTTATTTTAGCAAATTAAGGTTTTTGACCTTCATTTAAGGGTCCCGTTTTGCATTTTTAGTTAAAAATTTGATTTCCCGTTATTTGTTTTCATGCTTAATAGTTAGAGCTTGTTAATTTTAATTGTTAAAAGTAGTTAATCAAATCAACTATTGTTTCCCATTCAAATCATTGTCCAAGCATCAAACGTGGTTTCAATTTCACAAGTCGTTGGGGAAACGACCCGGGGAATCATACTTCCCGGTTAAGATACGTATTATATTATATTATATATATTTTGAAGAATTTCCTTTTTGCCTTTGTCCTCAAGGGTAAATTGGTAATTTTCCATAGTATTATATATTATATATATATTTTAAAAGCGTTATCAATTATCCTCTCAACGAGGAAGTTAAACAAGTAGAAGAGGTCAGATATGGAGAATTTGGGCGAACATCACCTTTTAACGGGAATAATAGGGGAAAGTTTCGTGTAGGACCACATGGATACTACACTAAGATTGATAATCATCCATCATATGGCAAAAAAAGGCAGAGCTTAGAAGAACTATTAGTTAAGCATTACGAGAAATCTGCACGAAGAAGTACTAAAATGGAGGTGTGGATTAAGAAGCTTCAAAAGAATGCTGGGATTAATACTAGGAACCAAAGCGCCTCACTTAAAAACTTAGAAACCCAGATCGAGCAATTGACTAAGGAAATTCACTCTGATAAATAAAAAGCATCAAGAGAATGTCGAGTTTAACACTAGGAACCAAAATGCCTCACTTAAAAACTTAGAAACCCAGATCGAGTAATTAACCGAAGAACTCTATTCCAGGAAGGAAAAATATGAACAAGCAAAGGTAGTAATTTTTAAACATGAGGGACCCAGCTCTCCTAAGAAAATTAAGAATCTCCACGGAATATCCTTCCTCTCTGACTCTCAGGAAGAAAAGATCAATGATCAACTACCTGCAAAGGAATCTAATCCAGGACATTTTACGCTTCCCAGCACCATCAGTAACTTTAACATTTATGCTATGGCCGATTTAGGAGCTAGTGTAAATGTTCTACCTAGGAATATTTTGAGTATTTAGAATTAACAAACCTTAGTGAAACTGAAATGCTAGAGGAAATGGTAGATATGAGAAAAAAGACACCACTTGGGATAGTTAGAGACATACTCGTAAAAATTGATAAATTCCTGTTCCCATCTGACTTCATAATTCTAGATCAAACCCCCCAATTCAACTATCATTTTAAGAAGACCCTTTTTGGCCACCGTTCACGCCCAGATTAGTGTTTTTGAAAAGGAAATATCAGTAAGGATAGGTAATGAGAGGGTAACGTTTAACATAAATAGGAATGACCTTAACTTCACCCCTACTAAGGGAATCTTTATGTTAAACTCGATCAACACTGATGAACCAATCACTAAAAGATTGAAGATAAGTGATGACACTGCTACAACATATTTTTGTAAACCTATTATACAAGAATGTGATAAGGACTTTAAGGCTTGGCCATCCTGTAGCCCATTTAGGAACAAATGTGATGGGGGGCATGAAATTTACGAGATTAATGAGCTTGGTAAAACAAAATATTGGTTTTTCCCTAATAACAATGAAAGGAAGGAAATGAAAGGAGGTGGGGTATCATTTCCAAACTTTTTAAATAATAAGACATGGTAGCTGTCAGGTTGAGGATTCTATTTGGAGCAAAAGGTATTCAGAATGGTGTAATGAAAATTCTCATGATAAGAAACCTAGGCCTAGAGACTACAATTTTAAAGAATGGGTAAAGCTTAAGAAAGGACACCTAAACATAAGTAAATCAGTTAGGAAAGATTTATTCAGATCATGGGTGAGTGATCAGTTTACTGAGGCATTAGATCCTAATAAAAACCCTTTAGAAAGATGTTTAGATGAATACAATTGGGTATTCCATAAAGAAATTGAACAACTTGCCGATGAATACAAAATAAAAATTAGAGAAAAGGGGCAAGTTCTTGAAATTATATGAACAAAATGTAAGAGAGCGCGATGTAAGAATAAATATTGGTGGTATGATTACTGGTATGAGGATGAAGAAAAAACGGAATTAGGTAATGAAGATTACGATCCACCAATGGTACATATAGAAACATTTGAAGTAACAAAATATAAGTTTAACAACGGATGTAGCTTCATATGTGTTAGTGGCGAGAATAATGAAACCCTGTCCTTGGGAAGGAAAAATGGATCAAGGTTTAGGAAAATGATAATGGAGGAAATGGAAGAAGTCCTTAGGAATGACGGAGATGACTCTTACAACGAAACATAGAATTGTTATGAGTCTAACTTAAAGACTCGTTAATAAACAAAAGTGCTTGTCAGGAGACAACCCGTCCTTTATTTAATGAAATTTCCTTTTTACATTAGTTGGTTTACATGTTTCTTACTTTGTTTTGGAGAATCCAGAAGCTAGGAGGCAATTATCAAGACCGGCTCGACTCATAATCATGTGGTAACCTTACCGAATTTACAACAGTTATGGCATAACGAATTTAGTTTATGCCGTAACCACTACAGTTACGACGTAAACCATTTCATGGTTATGCCATAACCTCCTTAAAACTTAAAATTTTTACCACTTGATTACGACGTAACCCATTTCATGGTTACGCCGTAACCTCCTTCTGAAATCTTAATAATTTAAGTTTTAAACATGTCTAAACCTTGTATACGTAAATGGACTTTGTGGGTATGTTCTCTAGAAGCCCCCAGGAGACTAAACTCGTCTACTTGGGCCACCAAGTGGTTTAAAAGGCTTGTTGCATATGCTAAATGCAACCGTGATTCCTATGAAAGTGAGATAGGGTTGTATTTCCTGTACACTTCATAATTCTTGTAGAACAATTTTATGCTTTGGTTTGTTTTGTGATCACAGGGGATAAAGAGCTTGCAAGAAGACAGAAATAATCTAAAGATTTCTGTTAAATTTCAAATCTTGAAGCAATGCACAAGGAGTTTCTTGTCTTAATTCTACTCTTTCCTTTTTATTTCATTTCCTTAATGTACAATAGGGACATTGTACAATTCAAGTGGGGGGATGTGAGTAGAATTAATACTTGACGTATGTTTTGCCTTCGATTTTCTAGTTTTCTTTGAAAATTATGCCAATTTTAAAATTTTTGACAAATTTTTCTTAAATAACTAGAATTAATCTTTGTCGAATGCATATTACCCTTTATTATACTTGGTGAGATTTATGCCTAATAATCCATTTCCATCATATTACTAAAAAATCCACCAAAATATTGAGTGTGCCGATAGTATTGTAGACTTTAGAACTTGGTCTGTACATCATTTCGAGACCTAATTGATTAGCAGGAATAGATAGTTCAAGAAGGCAACACTTAGGAAATTACCCAAATAGCCTATATGTGTGTGTTTATCTACTTGTTACACTGACTTGTCGACCTCCCATGACAAACCCTTTTGTTGCACTCATTATTAGTGCAAAATACCCCTAGATCACCCTTATTAAACCAATCTATGTTTTCACCATACTCTATATGTTTCGTTACACTATTTCACCTTAGCCTGTCTTGTAGTCTTTATTTTCTTTATGTTGAAATCTCTGGCTACTTAAGTCTATGGTTCGAGGGGAATGGGAACGAGAATTATATGCATTCGTGGAAGACTAATCAGTTATGATCTATAAAGACCCCCTTTTGTCGCCACTTTTGACATTGTTTATCTCAAGTGGGGGGATGCGCGTATAATATCGAATGTTACAGGGGTAATAATTAAAGATATAAACTCCTGTAATATTTGCATATTTATCATGAAGAAAGTAAAGAAAAGAGGGTGAAACATAAAGCCACTCATGTGCTAAAAAATTGTAAAGATGGTGCAAAATAAAAATAAAAAATGGAGCTAGTAGCCCATTATTGCACCAAGACATCCCAATATTCATGAAGAATGGAGCCAGCAGCCTATTATTGAAGATCAGATTTTTAGACTTAGACTCTTGGACCCATGGATGAACAATGGTTAGTTATGACAACCTTAGATTACTCTAGACTATTTGTTTTGTGTTTTTATATTAACAACCTTAAATGTGTACCCCATGTCTATCCTAACCCTTTAACTCTTCACAAATATATATATATATAGTATAATACGTATATTAACCGAGAAGTATGATTCCCCGGGTCATTTTCCCCAACGATTTGTGAAATTGAAACCACGTTTGTGGTCGGACATTGATAGAATGAGGCGACAAAGCACTATTGATTTGATTATCTTTCTTTTAACAATTAAAATTACAAGCTCAACAATTAAGCATGATAACAAATAACGGGGAAAATCACAATCTAACTAAAAACGCAAACAGGGACCCTTTAAATGAAGTCAAAAACCCTAATTTGCTTAAAATAAACCTAACTTAAAATTTTCTTTTAAAATGGACTCTGTTTGACTAAAAAGTAAGTTTAAAGAAAACTAAAACAAAAACTGAAGTTGAAATGCACGTTTAAAACACAAACAAGAACTAGACGAATCGCGATCTTTAGAAATAAATATGCAATTAGAACCCAACGAAAGCAAACTATTTTTCCTATAGAACATTAGGATACAAGAAAATTTTCTAAAAAAGATTTATATATTTTTTTGATTATTTCTACTTTTATTATGATTTTTAAAGATTTTAAAATAATAAATGATTTTTTTTATTTTTTTTTTTATAAATATAATTTTAAAAATACTACAACTAAACTCTAAAAAATTCTAGAAAAATGACAGAAAAGCTTATTCTACTTAAAACCTAGGAAAATAAGCCCCTGACATAGCAAATCTAAACAATCAGCAAAAACCTTTAACAGCTTAATAAGCTTAATAGGGGAAAATATGTATAAGAAATAAAGTGTGCATGGTCTTAAATGAAAAAGACCAGATGGCACAGCGTAAGGTGTAGATGTGTGTGGTGTTTTATAAATGGTTGAGGAGCTGATGTCGGGGGTTATCGAGTCCTTGCTCGACCGACTTCCAACTTCCCTATTTTTAAATGAAAAACTTTAAAGAACATGAAGTTTTTTAAGGACAACTTTTTAAGCAACTTTAACAAAGAAACTATAAGCTCAATCTCAAAATTAAGCTCTTAAAGAGCTTTTTAAGAAGCTGTTTTCAGAAAGTGAGTTTTTGAAGGCTTAAAGGCTTGTTATCATTCAAAAGCTTGCACACTACTCAAATTAAGCTCAATTTTAAAACCAAAAGTTACTCTAGAAAGCTCAAGATGTGTAAAAACTAAATTTAAAAAGCTACTTTGACTATAAACACTTAAAGCTAACTAAATCTATGGATCAAACTTACAAACTCAGAAACTTACTCTAAAAGCCCAAAAATAAGATAAGCTAAAATGCACATTAAGCTAAAACAGAAATTGAGCTTTTAACAACTTAACTACCTACTTATAAACTATTGATTTAAATCATAAAAACAAGTACCAAAAGCTAGAAATCAAAATTTAAAAACTACTAAGGATTTTACTACTGTTTTGGGTTTTTTTTAGCTTTATAACTTTATAAGAGCTAATTTAATCTATAGATTAAGCTAGAGATTTGAAAACAAGTTTTAAACTATCATATCTATGTCTAAAAACTTAACCTACTTAATTTAAAACCTAAAGCCTTAACTGAGTGTCCTAGCTTAAATTAAAGAAAAGGTAGCATAGTAACTGCTGTTACTACTGCTGATGCAATTGACAAAGGGCAAATCTAATATTGCAGGTGACCAAGTATGTCAAACCTGCACTAAACACACTCAATGAATGTGTCTAAACTCAACACAAACAAGATCCAAGCTCACAAGAGCTTGGATCCAAAATTCTCTTATTAGCTTTTTGAAAACAAACTCCCCTGGTGCAGGAGAATAGAAATAAGCCTAAACTTTCTAGATTTTTAAACCTAACCTTTAAAATCTCTTTAACTACTAATTTATAGTGATTTTAAAAATGACTCAAGCAATGAACTCAGCCCATTTTGACTTTAAATGGTCAAACCTGCATAATCCAAACACTCCTTAAGCTATTGACAGATTAAATAAAACTTGACTAAATGAAATCTAGCTAGCAAAACTAAAGTACCAGATCTTAAATAGCTTATAACAAGCTTGATAAACATAAATCAACAATCAACTAAGCTAGAATTAAAGATCTACAAATTAAGCTAAATATTTTTGGCTTTTTGGTTGATTTGATGACAGAGTGTGTTGATCCCACGCCATTGATTCGAGTTCTTTATGATATAAAGAGTTTTGTTACCATTGGAAGAAACCAAATAACAAAGATTAAGACTTTGATTATAAACCAAAGTGTATGCGAATCTACACTTTGATACTCTTAGAGACGTTTATGAATGAAACAGTAATGAACACAAACAAACAATGAACACAAAACTCACTGCTTCAATATTATTAAATAATACGAGTACTCTTGAAGTACTGGGGTTACAAACCTTGAAGCTATTACAAATTCTCTCTAAATGTATCTCTAAAAGTTCTATCTATATCACCTGGTATCTCCTTTTATAGAAATACAAGTAACACCTTTACTCAAATATATCTGCCAAACTATTAGAATCAGTTACAATACAAACAAACACCCGAAATAATCTCCAAGTACTTTTAACTTCATTTTAATCAGCTTTGACCATTTAGCAGTTACTAACTCCTCCATCCTAACATATAAGTATCCTTGGCAGTACTAACTTTGTGCTGGCAGTACTAACTCCTTTAGTACTGTTGGCAGTATTAAGTCATATGAAGATTTATTCCTAACAATCCTCCCCTAAACTTGTGATTGTCCTTCAAATCAACAAGTTTCTTCTGAATAAAATCTTTTAGTCTTCTTCTGCTGCTGATGATTCTTTCAAACAATTCTGTCATTTCTGCACTTGAGCTCTTATGAATCTAAGGAGTTCAAAAGCCTGGGAAATTCAGGGGATCTACCTCCAATTTCTACTTAACATCTTTGACAACATCTCTTGCTTAAGGATACTTCTTTTCTGTCAACATAGAATGCCATTTGCCATTGTCCATCAACAAATATGGATACCACAGAAACACATAATCTCTAGCTTAAAATATTGTATCAGGTTGGTCTCTCCAAATCTCATCATCTTATCTAGGCTCAACACAAAGTATGTAGATCTCCCCAAGCATAAGATCAAATAACCCCTTTTTTTTTTTCTGGTGCTGAGTACTGTATATCTCTCCTTAACTAATCTGAACAATTCCTTCTAGCATCCCATTCGTCAAAATCTTCAAGCATTTCACTCAGTACCTTATAATTCTTTGAGCTTCCATCACCTCTGAAAACTTGATAGTACATGAAAGTCTCTGTCAACACACATGTCTTCCAATCTACAATAGGAAACTTTGTTGATAAAGATTCAACCTCTATGAGAGCCTTTTCTCTAGGAACTATATCCAAAAATCCCTTGAGTTCATCTTTCTCAGCATCTTCTTCTAGCTTTGTCTCTTCCTGTTGTTTTACTAGGAATATCCTACGTTCTCTTTGCAGCTGGTTCTTGACCAACTTCTTCCCTTTTCCCCTTGTAACAGCCTCTTCTCCACAATCTTTTTAGTAGACTTCTTTTTTCAGGAGACTTTACTTTATACTTCTTGCTCTTCATACATAGGCTTAAAATTCTGATTAAAATCCCAGGATCTTTTCAAAAGATTGCCTGATGTCCATTGTAAACATTCCCTTGAAGTCAGTGGATCTTGTAATTCCTTGGTTCTTCAAATATTTGATCATGTTCCTTCTAGCTTGGGGGGCAATTGTCTTAGCTTATATTTATAAAGATATCTAATGACTGAAGGATCATTCCATTTCAATCTTCTTTATGTAGACTTAGCTGCATCCATAGCTCTTTTCCTTTCTTCTTCATCCACACTGTCTAGCAATCTCCTCATCTCTAGCAATTTGAGCACTTTGTTCCCCTCATTCATCTGCTCTTCAAGTCTAAGTGCTATCAGCATAACTTAACTATTCTTGGTTTCAATGTCCTTCTTAGACTTCTTTCCTTAGGCTCTTCCTTCTATCAAGATGGCTTTTCCTTATCTTTTCTTGATCTTTTCTTCAGCACTTCCTTCTGAATATGTAACCGTTCCTCCAGTAGTACTGAGGGTTGCCTCAGCAGACTAACTGTTGGAACTACTTCCACTAACAGACCTTTCCCTCAAACCAGCAGTACTACACCTCATCGCTTACTTCTCACTTCCTCTTGTTCTTGGAATGACTTCTGTTGGAAGTCACTTCTTGAACAAAAATTTTCAGTGGCCCATGCTTGCTTTTTCATAAACTCCTTTCATCATCTTGAACCTTTCTTTAGAGAACTCTCCCCTGATTGGAAGAATCAACTTCACCACTTCCAGTATCCGAAAGAACAATCCTAGTATGTCACCTTGCTTCCCACCTTATCTGGAGCTCTTAGTTTCTTGACCCTTAGAATAAGCTTAGTATAAGCAGAACTGTAGGTTTTCTTTGTCTTTGTCAAATCAGCCTCTAGAACTCCAATCCTGTCAGAAAGTGTGTTAATCAAATTCATCAATTCTTGTAGTTTCAAACTACCCTCATCACTTCCATGTGAGTGAACAACATGGAGAGGTGAGTCATGGGGTGTAGGAGGATGGTATTCTAACCCAGGTTGTGTTGGTGATAGTTGTGTAGGTGAGGGTTGAATAGGTGATGGTTGAGGGGATGTTGAGTAGGTGAAGGTTGAGTTGGGGTAGGCTCAGGTGAAGATATGATGTTGGAAGGTAAAGCTGAGGGTGTAGGAACAGCTAACATATTTGGAAATAAAGCAACCTCCTGTCCTGAAAAACCCTTAGTGATCCTCTTCATATTGCTAAAAACCTTCATGGTTAGAGAGGGAATAGAATAAACTCTTGTGCATTGTTTGAAGCTTTGTCCTCTGCATGTCTAGGCATAGTTGCCAAACCTAGGGTACATCAAAACTTATGGGGAATAAGATGTAGACACCATGTGGTCAAAAATCATCCTAGAAAAATTACACTTCTATTTGAGGCTAAACAAATTACAGCAACTGCAATCTTAATACTAACTGCTCCCAAGCAGTCTTCTTTGGGCTTAAACAGTGAAGAATATTATGAATAAGAAACCTCCATTGAGGTGAAAATGCACCTTTTTGAAAGGTTAACTTATCTAAGTCAGTAGCATAGCCCATAAGCGCCAATTGAGCAAAGATCTCTGTAGTTGGAAGAGAATTAATGCCATCTTGATCATCCAACTTGAGATGTCGCCGTAGAGAACGTTCAGTGATTGAAAGCGAGTGTCCATCAATAGTAGCATTAATCTTGACGGTGCCATTATCATCAGTCAAAGCCTCAGCAGACCTCCAAAATTGTTTTATAAATGATACACACACCTCTGGCTTCTTAGTAAGTGCATAGCAAATATGACTTCGAGAGATGAAATCGATGATCTGATGAAACCCTGCACTACCCGTAGATTTTTCTAGAAATGCTACCATGTTATGCTTGTCACAGAAATCCAAATTTTCCATGAGAAATGTTATGAGGTATTGAGTGGGATATGATCGTGTATGTAAGAATGAGGGCTAGAGAAAGTTAATTGCAATTTAATAGAGAAAACAGAGAGATATTAGTTGACCAATATTAAGTAAATTGAAGATATTGTGAATAAATCATATGAATATATAGTTGATCCACAAAAGTCCAATTGGTCTAAACCTATTCCATAGTATTTGGTGCAAATACTCAACGCTCCAATTATTAATGAAAAATCTGTTAGGCCCAAACAGTACTAACGGTCATCCAGCAGTATTAAGTTTGGCCTAGCAGTACTAAAAATTGCCTAGCAGTATTAACTTCTCCACCCATAAGCAGTACAAACACCATATGTTTGTAAGACTTACAAGAAAAACTTCACACAATCTCTCTTTTCTGTTTTTTAGGCTCACATTACATCTCTTAATTCTTTTGGCTCACTTTTCGCTCTGTCTATTTTTCACACAGCTCTCTTTCTATTTTTGAGCTCACCATTCTCTCTTTTGTTTTAGCTCACAAAATTCACGCCAAAGTGTAGTTTTTTGGAAACATACCAGCCATAAACGGATTTGATGAGTCTTTACCAATAGCCGTTTACTTTGGACTAGCCATTGCTTCATTAGAAAAACATGGTGCAATGATAACCATATAGTTTTGAGTAAACTATCAACTAGAAACGGATTTGAGAAGTCTTTACCCTACCGTTTGCACCTGGACTAGCCAATGCTTCATTGGAAAAACATGTGCCATTGAGGAACCTTATAGTTTTTAGTACATTAACAACTATCAACGGATTTGGAAGGTCTTTCCCAGTAGCCCGTTTGCTCTGGACTAGTCAATTCTATGATTCTAATAAACATGGTGAATTGATGACCATAGTTGTTGTGTGGTTAACAACCAACATTTAAGAACAACAGCATGTTTTATCCTCCTCGCAAATAATACATTATGGTAATAATCAATTTCACACTCATTGTTTATCCTGAAAATAGGTTAGCTTAAAACCAATAAAAACAAAATCCAAACATGTTCTTGATTAAACAGTATTAAGAGTTTTATTCACAGGATTAACAAAGATACATAGAGATAACTAGCAGTACTAACTATAAGTAACAGTTTTAACAAACAGTTTTAACTATAACTAGCAGTACTAATTAGACCTAGCAGTATTAATTAACAAATAGCTAACATTCCAATATTTAAAACCAAAAACCTTTACCAAAACAAACAAGAATTTGGGCCTTAGGGATTGATCATTCCAAGACTTGAAACCAAGTCCTAGAAATCTACCAGCATCAAAACCTTTTGTAAGAAGATCGCTACATAAGTTGAGTATGCATTTTAGCCATTTGAATCAACTTTTTAGTATTACAATCTCTATAAAGTTTGCCTATCTCTATAAGTTTGTTTCTAGGAGTGTTGAAACATAAATTTTCTATGAGACAAAGAGATACTTGCATTGTCCAATGTAAATAACAGTGTTTAATAAAGATTGTACCCATAATCAAGCAATTGGTTTTGGATCCAGAGAACTTGTCCACAGCCCTTGCAGCACCACATATTCCCCTTCAGTTAGTAGAAGTGGGCAACCGTTTATTTCTTGCATTGCCAAGAATAATCAACATATTTCCCAAAAATGAAACCTCCAGTGGTTGACTTCCACAAGTGAGTAGCTCCAGCATATTCACTATCAGTATAAGCAACTAGCTCCAGTTAGAGAATCCTTCGAAATACCAAGAGACCAAGAGATGGATTGCCTTGAGGTATCTAAAGATTCTTTGAACAAGCTAAAGATGGGGAAGTTTTTGGGACACCTGAAACCTTGCACATGCACAAACAGCAAACATAATATCTGGTCTAGATGCTGTAAGATACATCAAAGATCCAATCATGGATCTATAGAGATGTTCATCAACATCATCAGCATCTGAATCTTTAACCAATGGCCTTTCCAAATCAGTGGGAGTGGAGGCAGACTTCACATCTGTGTAGTTGAACTTCTTCAAGATTTCATGGACATAATTTATCTTGATTAAAAAATAAATATTCCTATTCTTTCTTGTTAAACCTGCAACCCCAAAAAGAAGGTGAGTTCTCCCATAGAACTCATCTGAAACTTATCCTTCATAAGCTTCTCAAATTCTTCACACAGCTCCTTCTTGGTAGATCCAAAAATGATGTCATCTACATAGATTTGAACAAGCAAAATGTGCCCTTGTTGACTTTTGATGAACAGAGTTTGATCAATCTGTCCTCTTTGAAATCCATTGCTCAAAAATTAAGTGCCATGTCCATCCAGTCACTGGTGCTTGATGAATGTCCATAAGCTGCTTTCACAACTTTGTAACTTTATCAGGTAATGTCAAAGTCTTCAAACCCAGGAGGATGACATACATACACCTCCTCTTCAATTTGAACATAAAAAGAAAGCACTTTTTGACACCATCCTGTAGACAGTAAAAACCCATATAGAACCTAACAGAACTATTCTTATTAGCCCTCAATCCTAGCCACTGAGCAAATACTTCAGTCAAATCAAACCCGTCTTCTTGATATGTCCTTGGGCACAAGTCTGAGCTTTGTTCGAGGACTATCCCCCTCTCACTTTCCTGTTTCTGTAGACCATCTTACCAATAGCCTATGCCCTTTAGGTAATCTAGAAAGGATGGTGATTATACAGTATGGTTGTATTGGTAACTTATAAGTTCTATTGCAATTGCGTCTACCATGCAGGATCACTAAGAGCTTTAGAAACTCTCTTTGGTTCTTCTTGAGATAAGAAATAGGCAAAAAGGCATGTATGTAAGTCCTGGTGAGTCTTTCCTTCATAAATGGCACCAACAAATCCTAGTTCAGAATAAGAAGTTGTCATCCTTCTTGTTTGAACAGAAGACTGCACATCACCAATCACATGATCAATTGGATGATCTTTGTGAATTCTTGTATGAGGAGTGGAAGAAACTTCATAAGATGGTGAAATATTCCCCAATTCAATTTCTTGATCCTCACTTGGTTGTGTCCTCAGTGTAGGAATTGGTCCCGCCATCAAGCTTCAGGAGTAGCAGTAATTAAGTTCTCTTACCACCATATAACTTTGTGGACTGCAATATTAACTTAGGACTGGCAGTATAAACTGTGGTGATCATCAATAACCATTAATCCGGAAAACTGCAGTCCTCATATCCCATTTTGATACTGTAATGTGCATCTCAAAAGATTGTGAGTGAAACATCATCAAAGTATGAGCATCTTCCAAATTGGCATGAAGATACAATCTTGATCTTGTTGAGTGGATATGCTAGACTCAGAACTTCCTTGTATACCTGCAGAAACATTAGAAAAAGTACCTGCAACACTGGCACATAATTCATAGACTGGGTTAGAGAATCAAGATCAAACAACAACTTGGGACCATTTCCTTCTAACATAGGTTTATCTCTAAAACCAACATGCAAGTTTCCTATACTGTCCTGTTCTATGTTGTATACCCGAAAAGCTGTGCTACTTAAGGATACCAATAAAGACCTTCATCACTTTTTCCATCAAACTTGCCCAACTTATCTAAGGTATTAAGAATTGTCAACATGGACATCCAAATGGCTTCATAAAGCCTATAGCTGGTTTAATACCCCTAAAGAGTTCATAGGAATTCTTTATTATGAGGCTTGACTACTAAAAACCCTATTTTTGTACATAGCAAGCAGTAGAAACAGCTTCTGGTCCAAGGATGTTGTAGGTATCTTAGAATCTCTAACATTATTCAGCGAGCCTCAATGAGAGTCCTATCTTTCTTTCACTACACCATTTGTTGAGGTGTCCCTTGCCTACACTGTATTCTCTTTTGATACCTTTCTCTCTAACAGAACTCATCCATCACATGGTTTTTTAAATTCCGTCCCATTACACTTCTGATGTATCTTAACTTTCTTATCCACGAGGTTTTTCTATCCTCTTTGATAAGTTTTTAAGGATCTCACAAGTTCATCCTTAGTTCTTAAAAAGAAAACCATTGAAAATCTGCTATAAAGATCATACAGTAACTACCAAGCAATACTTTTTTATGCATAATACTGCTAACAAAAGTTGGACCAAACCAGATCCATATGCAGCAAAACAATGGCCTTAGTAATGGGAACTACCAGGGCCTTGGACTTACAAATGCTCTATGTTGCTTGCTTTTAAGACAGCAACACATGTTTGATCATTCTCAAATCCTTTTTAAAGGTAAATCACCACAAAATTTTTCTTTGACCAATTTATTAATATTTTAAAATTGACAACCAAGCCTCCTATTCCATAAATTGATTCCTCAGATGTAGCCTTTCAACTAACAATTACCCATCTTTAGGAACTATGTTTTTTCATATCAAAACTGTACATGTTTGTTTTACTAGGAAATTTTTAAAGAAGTATTTGACTTCATCAGGCAACTTAAAATGTTGGAGACAGAACAAACTTCAGAGTCAGTAAAAAAGGAACATAGTTTCTTTTGTCACACATTTGTGAGACACAAAAAAGTGAACTTCTATAACTCTTAACAAGTAAACATCTTCAAATCAAGTTTATCTGTTTTGATAGTACCTTTACCAGTATTCTTCCTCCATTTGCCCTCCACAAAAGTAACATAACCACCATCAAATTCCTTTGAAACTGAAAGGTGAGCTATGTTTCCAGACATGTGCCTGAGCATCCACTATCCACAATCCTTTTCATTTAATTAGGCATAGCTATGCACACAAAAACTTATTAGTTAGTACCCTTGGGACCCACCCATTACTGACTGATCATGCCTCTGGCATCAATATAATTATTATTTGTTAAAGGTTAATGATGCACATTGGGTTGTGATAGGTCTCCAAACCCAACATTGAGGTCTAAACTAGATTTAAATCCCTGCCCTGATAGTTATTAACATTTGGGCCTAACATATTACCAATTTGTTACCAGTATTAATATTTTGAATATTAGACCTTTTTGTTAATGTTGTATTCTTGTAAAAGGGCCTTTGTGCTTGATTTTGAAAATGAGTCTTTGGTCTAGCACAAGAAACTGTTGGTTTTGGGTGAGCAGTATTATAAGGCCTAACAGTATTAACAAACTTAGCAGTACTAAAAGGTCTGACAGTGTTAACAGACTTAACAGTACTAAGAGGGTTTGCATTTTTGACAGTTTTTAGGCCAGTCCTCATTAAGACTGCTTTTGGAACCATATGCTTATAAGCATTAGGACAATTGTAACTTAATTGAATCAAATTCCACAAATAAAGCATGCCTGAGTATGAAAACCAAAGTTACATCCTAATATAATCAGATATTCAGGACCACCAACTTCTTTGGTTTTCCCCTAGTTCTCTGTGACTATACATCACAGCATAACCTAGAACATTTCTTTTTACTTGGGTTCAACAGCTTTAGACTGACCTTCCTTAGTAGCATTAGGTATTTTCTTTTTCTACTTAGGGATAGACTCAACTTTTTCCTCATCATCTGACACCCAATCTTCAATAATGGGGCATCAGTATTCTCTCTACCTGTGAGGTTTCTTCAACCCTGACATTATGTTACAGGATAGGAAGAAACATTTCTTATCCAAGCTTTGTCTACCTTAAATAGATACCACAACGAGCAGTTTCAGTAACAGTCCTTGGGTTTGTTGGGTTAAAAGAGTCACAGTATCTCCTTAGAATGATTGACTCTCTATCACAACAGTGGGTTACTTTAAACTTGAATCCCTAGGACCATACCCATTTACCTCAGGTTGTTTGAATTCCTCAAGACCTGAATAAGACAAGTCTAAAGGTGTTGGTCTGTTGAGAATTAAGGGATGAGGTGAGGGGACAACAGTATAACCAAAACCCCTTTTGCTCTTGTCAGTTACCTGACTTCTAACTAAATTCATCTAAGTCTTTAGATGATTTCTCAAACTTTTCTAGCTTAAATTCAAATCCCTCTTTTTCTTCCTTAACTTTTTCAAGTTCAGTCTTAACTAATCCCATTAGATAATCCTTATGACCTACACTTCTTTTCAACAAAGCAATCTCTTCAGAAAACAGGACTTCAGATTCTTTATATTTAACTACTTGTGCTTCTAAAATTGACAGACCTCTTTTATATGTAGCTGCTTTAAAGGCAGTATCATCTAATTTAACTAGTAAATCATCATACTGTTTTTTAAGAGCTTCATAATTTTGCAAACAAGATTTAGAACAAGATTTATCATTTGATACCTCAGAATCTGTGAATGCCATGAGAGCCATGTTTGCTTAAATTTCATCCTCTGCCATGTCACTCCAATCAAATCCACCACCATCTATAGCACACATTGCCTTTTCAGAAGCATCTTCTATCCTAACTGCCTTTGATGAGCTTCCTTGTTACCCAATTTCCTGTTTGTCATTGACTTCTTGAACTCTACATTCTCTAGCAAAATGTCCCATTTTATGATAGTTGAAACATTCTACCTTGGATTTGTCATATCCAGCAGTACTACTTCCATCAATGATGATCTTTCTTCCAGTTCTCTAATAGAACTTTCTTGCCCTCATGCTCAGCAATGCCATATTCCACTTTAGATCCATTTCTTCCAAATCATCATCATGAATTTGCTCAAGATCTTCATGAACAAGTTGAGACCCTGTGGTTTGTGGACAAAAAGGCAGTAGACTGTGGCATCCACAAAACTAGCAGTAGATTTGGTAACTAGCAGAAATTTAACCTTGAGTTGCCAGTACTAACTCCAGTGTTAACAGTATTATATATTAGTACATGCTTGGACTAGGAAGTGGTTAAGAAAGTCCAAATTCTATCAACATATTAACAAGCAAACAGTTCTCTTAACCTTTTGTTCAAAACCAATTTTAAAATTGATGACAAAATCAACCAACCCATAGGTTGCAAAGTCAGGGTTTGTTCTCCAGACTACCACATGTGTATCCCATTCTGAAGGTAAGCTTCTCAAAAACTTAACATTTAAATCTTCTGGAGGAGTATCTACACCAAGAATTGCCAATCTACTAACAAGCTTTTGAAGCCTGTTAAAGATAGAGTCCAAAGATTCTGAGCTTGTAGCATTAAAGTTTTCATACTGTTGTTTCAGTAATGCCTTTTGTGTCTTCTTTGTAGCATCATTTCCTCCAAAGCGACCTTAATAGCTATAAAAAGATTGGCATCAGCATACTGTTAAAGGTAAGCTGAAGTTCATTTTGGGAGTGCCATGAGAAAAGACTTCTGGCTTGCATCATACTTCTTTGCAAATCTTTTCTTCAGTAGTATAGGATACAGTCATCTTCAATGCATTGATGGACCAGATCTGTGATTGTAACAGGAATAAGCACGCCATGAATTTCCATTTCTATACCTCTCATAATGCATAGTCTTGGATCTGAAGTACTGCTTGATTCTGATTCCTACAGCTTCATACTCTCCTAGTTTGAGCAGGAATTTTGCCAACGCATTGATCTGAAATTTTCTAACTCCATTTTCTCTAGATCAAAGTATCTCAAACACAGCTCTGCTAACCCTTGTTGATCCCACGCCTTAATCGAATCTTATGATTAAAGAGTTTTGTTACCTGGTAAGAATCCAAAAATAACAAAGATTGAGACTTTGTAGCATACCAAAGTTATGCGGAAATCTACACTTTGATACCTAGAGAAGTTATAGTACTGTAAATAGTAATGAACACAAACAAACAATGAACACAAACACACACTGTTTTTTTTTTTTTTTTCAATATTATTAAATAATACTCGTACTCTTGAAGTACTGGGGTTACAAACCTTGAAGCTATTACAAATTCTCTCTAAATGTATCTCTAAAAGTTCTATCAATATCTACTCTAGGGATCTCCTTTTATAGAAATACAAGGAACCCTTTACAAATATATCTGCCTATCTATTAGGATCAGTTACAATTCAAAACTAAACATCCTAAAATATTCTCCATGTACTCTTATCTTTATTTCATCAGCTTTGACTATTTAGCAGTACTAACTCCTTCTGCTAGCAGTATTAAGTATCCTTGGCAGTACTAACTTGTGCTGGCAATACTACTCCTTAGTACTGTTGGCAGTATTATCATATGAAGATTTATTCCTAACAGAGTGAACAAAACTAACATCTAAGCTATATAAACTTAAAACAGATTATCAAATGAAACTAATAATCATATAAGATGACATTAAGCACAAAGAAGCAAACTAATAAGCAAAATAAGCAATTGATAAGCATATAACAATACTTCACTAGTAAACGTTAAAATAAGAAGAGTAAAATGAAAACTTACAATGGCCTTAGCAAAACAAAGGCAGAAATGCTCAAAGAGCTTATCAACAGCCCTGGCTTATCAGAGGTAAGCCAGTTTAAGTCCATATGAGCCCTTCCATAATTGGCTCATCTTCCCTTCCATAAGCTTGTAAAACTCAATATCTAAGGGTTTTTAACTAATTTTAAGGTTAAGTGTATTAAAGACTAAATTGAAGCTCAATCATAAGCTTATAACTTGTGAAGCTTATAAAGAGCCTAATGATCTGTACACTATTACTAGATCTAGAGAAGCCTTTTGACAATTATTAAAGAGAACTCAATTTCATAACTAAAAAAGCTTGATTACATTAACTTGAAAAAAATAAAAACGTTTAAACAAAACTACATATACTTAAAACTTAAAACTTTAGCTAAATTGCTAAAAATCTAAAAGAGAAAAACAAGAAAAGAAAAGATATCCCCCGTGTGTAAGTGGATGAAGGCTATTTCCAGCCAATCTTCCAAAGCTTCTAGTCTCTTGGTAGTTACACTCTCACATCATTGGCCCTATGATCATTTTTCAATCAATTGATGCTTCTTTATCACCGTAGTCATTATAGAGCTCACATGGATTACCAGCGTGTAATCCTGGTTTTAGAGCCCTCTTGTGCTTCTTGTGAGTATAATGTAGTGTAAATGACCATTTTCCTTGTGCTTTCCTACTTGCGCGTGTGTCACATCAAGTGGTTTTTGGCCAATAGAATCCATGAATGACGTTTTCTCCCTGCCAACGGGTAACTTTAACACATGAATTACCTTTTCTATCCCTCAATTGACGTTTGCCCTTTGATTTGACTGAGAGGTAACTTGGGAGAGACGGGTGAATAGTAAAAACAGACTTTCGCGCCATTTTCTTATAAAGGTGCGTTTATATATGTTTGACTCAGGTTTACCCTTTTGACTTATAAAAAGACTTGGGCCGGGTATTAGGAATTTGGGCTTATGTAAAGGGTTTTGATATGGGTTTTAACAAATTTAAATTTTGTTTTATAAATTATTAACGGTGTTTTATCATATTAGGATTAGGGAACCACTTTTGAATTTTGGATGAGGACTGAATTTAACTATTGGATTTGTCTTTTGTGACTTTGACTTTGTTGACCAAAGTTGACTGAAGTTTGGACTAGGTTGAACTTCTGATAGCCTCCGCCCGGCTTTTTGTATGCTCTTCCGTTCTTGTGTCCGTGTTTGTGTTTGCCCGGTTTTAACCGTTTTCTTGTGGTTTTTGCTTTATCCATACCTACACATACAAAACACAAAAACAACCATATCTTTGCCATTTTTATTATGTTTTTGGTCTTTATTGGGTCTATTTTGATATAAAATGGATATGTGTTTTCACACATATCAGTTGATGTCATGTGTATGGCACTTGTATAGCAGGTCATTATACCGTTCCCAGGCCTGGTACAATGATTTGTCTCCTTCTTGCTTGAAGTTGTGAATATCTTCAAGCTGCTTTGCGGTCATGAAAGGTGGGTAATACCTTTGGATAAAGGCTTTTTTAAGGAGATCCCAGGTATTGATAGTTCCTGAGGCGAGTCTGTCCACCTACCTTTTTGCGGATCTGGTATGAGTAAAAGGAAAAACTCGGAGCATGATTACGTCTTTAGAGACACCAGGAATGTAACACCCCCAAATAGGGTCGCAGCGGAATAAGGGTCCGGGGCGTGTTACTTCAAGATCAATAGCACAAGATATATAAGAACGACACAAAAAGTCATTTAAAATGATACATTGGATTTAATTGAAAAACTTAATACAAAAGCATATAGCTTTACTTGTTCATTGTTGAATATTACAAAAGTTGACAACCAATGCATCCCTGGCATCCCATGCCTATTGATCTCCTGAAAACATTGCTTAAAAACGTCAACAAAATTGTTGGTGAATTCATAGGTTTGATAAATCATAATATGCAGGACCGCAAGACTTTTTAGTGATAATGCAACACATGCAGATCTCACAAAAATTGAATAAGCCAATGATGCTGAGGACCCGATCAATGTGCTCGTGAGCATCCTCGCCTTTGTTCCCAGAGAAAGTGTTTTCCCTTAATTCGCGCATGAATTAACTTTTGATTTCGAAATTGACATTGCCTCCGATTTTGGGTTTAACCACGCCCGGTGCCTGGTTTTCTTTTGACAATGCTAAATATTGTTCCATGGTGAGAGTATCTACGTCTACTCCTGCCATAGTTCCTGCAGATATAGAGTTTAGGAAAAGAAGAGAAATAATGAAATATTCAATTAATTCTAATTTTTAGCTCCCCGGCAGCGGCGCCAAAAACTTGATGCGTATTTTATTTTAAATTATATTTTTACCAAGTTTTAAATTTATAAAACTCGATCTACCTAACCACGCACTAACAGGCAGAGAACCCGATCGTGGGTAGTACAGAATGGTAAATCCAAGGTTGTCCTAAGAGCTAAGTTATAATTAGTTTTAATTTGAAATGTCACGTTTATAAAATGGTTTTTTGATTTGAATTGAAAGGAATTAAAATAACAATAAAATAAATAACTATAAATTAAAAGAGTTGGAGATATCATGAGAGAAAACGTGCTAACCTAGTTACTTCATTACTATTGTTATGAAAACATTTTCCTATGCAATGTTAAACTACGGTTTCATTAGTAGTTTCTAAGGTTGATAGACTTGAATGTGCATATTTAGTCTATCCTATACTCCCTGCAATTCCGAATCAGTCCTGAATTGTCTGGGAGGTAGGTTATCCAGGTTGTAGTGATTAATCCCAACTATTCCCAAAACATATCTAATAATCTATAAAGATTATTAACCCTCTCTGAAAGAGATCCTGTGCTTTTTAAGTATATTAAGTGATAAGTGCGGTGACCAGTTAGTTCCTACACTAGGCAAGGAGTTAGTGATCCTCCCTAGTACCCATTGGATCCCATATTGACTAGATAATCTAATAATATGGAAAGCTAGGTCCAAACCACCCGTACAACCAAAACCCAGGGTTAGACGATAGTCAAGGAATATCTAACGAAACCATAATCTAACAGGAAACAATCATAACAAAAGTAACTAAATAACTAGGCCAGCACTTTAAGTGCTTAGCCACTCATGGTAACGGAAACACATCAAGAAATAGAAGAAATCATAGATTGAATACTCATAATTCTTACAGTATTCGTATTTGAATGATTAAATATAAAAAATAAGTAAAGTGTGATCTCCCTTGGACTCCAGGTGGAATTCTTTGAAGGTTGGAAACCTTTGTCGCCTCTCCAATTGGCTGTGGAGGAAGTGTTATCGGAATAGCTTGAATGAGGCCTTTATTCATAGGTATCGAACCTGTTACGGAGCAACCAATAAAGGTGTTACGTCATAATCATCATACACGGCATTCCATATTTAAGTATTTGTTACAGAGTAACCAAATATTGTGTTAAGCCTTAACCTTCAAATAATGTCCATAACTACGTGATCTTCATTCCATATTTATGGATCTTCATGGTTACGGCGTAACTGGATATGGTGTTACACCGTAACTCTAACTTTGACAAGATTTCCTTCTAAATATATGGTTACGGCTTAACTAGATATGGGGTTACGCCATAATGTTGTCCTTGATCTTCACACTTGCTTAATATATGTTACGGTGTAACCATTTTTGGTGTTATGCCGTAACATTCTTCAGCAAATTTCACTTTGAGCCTTTTTTTCCCTTGTTTCTTGTCACTTTCCTGCATTTCACCTAAAAACTAAAAAATAATAGAAAATATCTCATTTTTGAGTGTTAGTGAAACATTTGCAAGTAATATAGGGGGTATTTTGCCACCAAAAGTATTAAATATTTGATGTTATCAAATACTTATCAAGAAGGCAGAGTTTTCAAGTCATGTGATAAAAGATAAATTAAATTTAAACTAATAAAGCAAGATTAATATGCGTATATTTTCCATCAAGTTGTCCACGGATACATCAGTTTGAAAGATACATCACCTTGGAGGTGAGTAACTGAAACTTCTGCTTCGACTTCATCGCCTAGATCTACTTAGTCTGTTAGTCTCTACAAGTTTCACAAGCCTCTGGCATCAGCACCAATGGATTTCTTGATTGCAAGAAAAAGAAAATTATTAAGATGTAGGTCCTTTAACAATCATGCACAATTACTAAAAAACGTAACTGACATAATTAAAAATATATATACCTTGCTTATTTAGTTGTAATCTTGTAATCCGCTTAAGTCTCTCTTGAGGTGTTTCTTTTTTCCCTTTATACACTGCCAAGATGAAAAAAGAATATAAGTATGTTAGGTAGTGTATAGCTTTAAGCTAATAATATAAAAACAGAAAGGGTGCAAAGTACCTTGCAAATGGTTTTGACATTTTGGCATTCCTTTCACAAATAACAGATACACCAAATGCAGTATCGATACGCAGAGCTCCAATAATTTGAACGGATGATGATCTGTACAAAAGCAAAGCATTAGAGAAAAAAAATTAAATAATGGGAAAAGAATGTTTTTGGGTTAACCCGGTCAGGCCATATTAAAATGATACCTTTCAACCCGAATGGTAAATATTAACTACTTTTGAGTTAGCCGCAACTCTCTCTCATCCTTATATGTATTTTTAGGATCAAAACAATCGAGTAGAAAATATATAATAATTAACAATAATATGACATTTAAACAATGTAATTAAGAATAATGCTTGAAAGATTTCACCAACTACTGATACAAACATTCTATCAACCATTTTTAAATCTATTTTGTCAAATAATTTGCTATGTAGTGCCCTGATGCAAAAATGACTTATGCATGCACATACATATCTATCACAAATTCATGCACGATGCATGTATGTACAACAATAGATATTCAGATACTTTATCATTGGGATCCACATATGTTGCATGAGTCAAGTATACCTTTCATATTATGAACCTGATTGTAAGTCACTTTAGATTGTCGGATACCAATCTTTTTACCAGCTAACAACACCAAAGTCTGTTGAAACATGAGACAATATATATAAGAAAGTATGATGTAAACATTTGTACAACATAGAAAAAAGCATCTCACCTTACATTTGATATACTTATTTATATTATATGATGTATCCCCTGATTTATCAACATAAGCGAGCGAGAAAAATGCAACCAATGTTATAGAAAATGAGCTACATTCAAACATCATACGTGTAACCCTTTCACTTTTTTGAGATCTATATGTTTTAATATAGTCCTTTGACTATTTGATTTTGTCAGTTTCGTTTAATCAAGTTACCGTGTTGACGGTGTTGATTAATGGTTATCTTGGTTATCTTATCTTTATTGTGTTTAATTTAATCCTTTTTAGAGGATTTTATCTATGTGATCATGTTCCGGGAGGTTGTTCCATGTATAGCTTGAGATATCTTATAACGAGTCCCAGCACGTTCGTTAATGTTCAAAGCGAATCTAAGGCAATTTGACTGTGAAATACGTCGTGTGAATACTCTAAATTCATGGAAAAGTATTTTTGAGTTCATTAAAAATACTAGGAAACTTCAGGTAACATTATAAATAAGCGAACTTTGATCTTTAAGAGAACCCGACACAAAACGAAGCAAACTCGAGCCCCTTGGATACCACCCGCGATTCAAACTTAGTAGGGGACATGTGGGGCTTTATTTTTTTTCTTTGGTCCAATCTTGTACCATTTCAAGCTTATAACCTAAGCTAAACTCACACAACATGCATTTTTCATTCCATCTCAAAAGCATTTTTCTTGTTTTCTCTCTTGTCTTGCTCGTCCGATTCACACACACACACAAACTCTTAAAAAATTTGCAACTTGATCAAGAACATGAAGATTTAGGAGTAATGGATTGATTCTAGTAGACGGGTTATCATTTAAACAACGTTTAGGTTGTCAGATCGTGTTTTAACTCGCTTTCAAAAACTCTCTTTGTATGTCGATCTTTTTTCAAATATAATTGTACTTTTAGATGTGATATGATGCATAGATGAATGTTGTACGGTGCGTTTTCTATAAATCGTAAGCTTAAATTTTTGAATATATATAAAAGGGGTGTTTGGTTCATTCGAATGTAAGAAAAAGGGGAACAAGGGTTTATCATTTTTATGTCGTGGTTGTGATGGTTGAAAAACATTTAGATACTATATAGCTTATTATGGTCTAGCTTAAATAATTAGCTTATTCGGCTTATTTTGGAACCTATAAACTTTTGGTGGAATAAAGGGTTTAAGGAAACATGGTTTTGGTTATTTACTTATGGTATCTTATTTTTGTGAGTTATTTGATAACTTATTTTGATGTCTAAATGAACTATGTAGCTTATTAGCTTATTTAAAAGCTTAATGGACATATTATGGGCTTATAAAGCTCACGACCCAATAAGGCCCAATAAGTCGCGACTTATTATGGTCCAGCTTATTTTTGTGGCTTTTGGTTATAGCTTAGTACGATAATTAAGGCCTAACGAAGCTTAACGGATTAAAAATAAGCTACGGATAGCTTATTTTTGGCTAAAATGGGCCACGACCTAATAGGACAAGTCAAACTTTGGCTTGGTCTTGGTTCGTGAGTCTTGGCTTGCGTTATGGTTTATTTCTCAGACTTATATTTGATAATATATATGGTATTAGAGCTAAATCAGATCTTAGAACTTGAGAATAACATTTTGGACCTCTATTGGGCCTTAAAGCCCAATAAGCAAAAACTAGTCGCTTTACGTGATTATAACGGGCTTTTGAAAGTGAAACATACTTATATAATTACATATATGTGAATTAGTCGTTTGAGGAAACATGTTTCGATAATAAACGTTGTGAAACATAGATTTTTGGCATTTTGTCAGAAAATGGTGAAATTGGGAAAAAGTGTTTGAAATCGAGGTTTGAGACTTTGGAAAATGTTGAATAAACGAACAGGTCATGTCGAAATTTTGTAAAAATCTTGCACTTAGACTTTTAATCAAAACTTACTTTTACAACAAAATAATAAAATATTATTATTTTAATAAGTCGACTAAAAAATAAAAAATATGTATTTTATAATTATAAAATATGAAACTTCTCTAAGTCGTTTAGTATGAATAAACGTCTCTTTTCCTATAACTATACATATAATTAAAATAACTAAGGTTACTGAAAGGACTTACCGAAGTATATTCCAAAATACCTATTATCTGAGTCTTCTTATATTACTTACCTATTGATCCTTAAATAGTATATGTATATTATACTAAGGTCACGACACTTATCTTGAATGCATTTTAGTATTTCTCTATCTTGTATCTTATGTTGTGATTATCAATTCTTCGTTGCATCCCGTGTTTTTGCCTTGTCAGGGTGTGACAGATTGGTATTCGGAGACAAGGTTATAGAGAACTAGGTGGTTTAGCCTAGACTATAACCTAAGAACCTTCAAATAGTTGCATTATAGGATCTATGTGCGCGGTGTTCCGCTTATACTTGCTTCTATTAGATCTATGGTATATCTTTTATATAGTAGTAGATAAGTCAATCATTGAGATGTGTGAGCCCAATACTGAGCACAACTGGGAAAGGATGAAAATATAAATACGGTGGCCAACGTAGTTATAAATGTATCATGACTCACGCGTATTTGGTAATATCGTTCACTCAAATCAGTGATGACACCTTAGGACTATATGTGTATATATATGGATATATATACATATAGTATATTAAGACCACCCATAAGCTAACCTTCCCTCCTACCTAATGTTACCCATGTTCTCCCTTGTGTAGATAATGCCGCCAAGGATGACGACACGAAGTGCAGGCCGATCTACTGCTGCATTACGAGGTGGAGGAATGGGTAGACGAGGTGGTAGAGGAGCTAGAAGAACTAGAGAACTAGTGAGGAGAAACAATGAAACAATTGGTGAACTTGATGGTTAAGGAAATGACTGAGGTGTTGAGGCGAATAGAGGTGTCGGTGGAGTCCCTGACTTTTCCACAATCATTGCTCAATAGTTGCAGAACCTACTTCCTACCCTCTTAGCTCAAGTAGGCAACCAAGGTAACAATCAGGGGAACAATAGGAATCAAAACAGCGATGCCGTCAATGACAACATCCAGGGCGATGTTAGGAATATCATTGTGAACAACGACCGAAAGGGGTTGTACCTATATAGAGTTCTTAGCTTGTAACCCAAAAGAGTATGATGGTAAGTGAGGTGTTATAGTCTATACCTGTTGGATTGAGAAGATGGAGTCAGTTCAGGATATGAGTGGATGTGTGGATAACCAAAAGGTAAAGTACACTGCTGGATCATTTGTTGGTAAGGCTCTCACGTGGTGGAACTCTTAAATCCACACACGAAGCCTAGAGGCCGCTGTTGGGATGGCATGGGAAGACTTTAAGACTTTGATAAGAGAGGAATTTTTCTCGGTCAATGAGATGCATAAACTAGAAACTGAGTTTTAGAACCACGCCATGGTCGGGGCTGGCCATGCTGCGTATACTGATAGGTTTCATGAGTTGGCTAAGTTAGTTCCTCATTTAGTTACCCCTGAGAATAAGAGGATTGAGAGGTACATTTATAGCCTTGCACCACAGATCTGTGAGATGGTGGTAGCAACAGAGCCGGCAACAATTCAAAAAGCTATGCAGAAAGCTAGTACACTAACAGATGAAGCCATTAGGAATGGATCACTTAAGAAGAACACTTAGAAGAGAGGTAACAGTGGAGAGACTAGTAGATATAGGAATGTGAAGGATGATAACAAAAGGACTAGGATTGGGAATGCTTTTGCTACAACTGCTAATCCAATGAGGAGAGAGTACACGGGTATGACACCTAAGTGTATGAACTATAACCTGCACCACTCACCTGAGTCGCCTTGTTGAGCTTGTTTTAGTAGCAACCGCCTTGGGCATCTTGCTAAGGACTGTAGAGTGGTACATAGGATGGTGAACCCAGTGAATGCTAGAAACCTAACTGCTGTTCATGGAGCATGTTTTGAATGTGGTGGTACCAATCATTTCAAGGAAGCATGTCCTAGATTGAACCAAGCACAAAGACCAGGGGGAGGTCATCCGAACCAAGTTGTAGCTATTGATGGGGGTCAAGGTCGTAGGAAAAATGGCAATCAGGCCCATGGAGGAGTGTTTATGCTGGGGGCAGAGGTGGCTCGCCAGGACCCAAACATCGTGACAGGTACATTCACTCTAAACAATCATTATGCTACAACACTATTCGACTCTGGTGCCGACTATAGCTTTATTTCCACTGCTTTCACACCTCTGTTAGGCATAGAGTCTAGTAACTTAGGATTCAATTATGAGATTGAGATAGCTAGCGGGCAGCTAGTGGAGATCGATAAGGTTATTAGAGGCTATGAACTAGAAATAGAAGGGCATACCTTTTGCATTGATTTAATTCTGTTTGGAAGCAGAAGTTTTGATGTGATCGTAGGAATGGACTGGTTGTCCAAACACAAGGCTAAGATCATTTGCTATGAGAAGGTAGTTAGGATCCCACTATGAAATGGCAAGACACTTAGAGTCGTAGGTGAAAGACTAGAAGAGAAGGTGAGGTATCTTAGGAGTGCAAAGGCTAAGGAACAAAAGAAAGAGGATATTGTCATGGTTAGAAACTTTCCTGAGGTATTTCTAGATGATTTATCAGGATTACCACCTAATCAAGAAATCAAGTTTCGTATCGATCTAATCCCCGGAGCAATAACGGTCGCGAAGTCTCTCTATCGATTGGCACCTTCTGAAATGGAGGAGTTGTCGGGTTAACTCAAAGAACTCCAGGACAAGGGTTTCATTCGACCAAGCTCATCGCCTTGGGGAGCACTGATATTATTTGTTAATAAGAAGGATGGATCCTTTAGAATGTGTATTGATTATAGAAAGTTGAACAAGTTGACCATCAAGAATCGTTATCCACTCCCTAGGATAGATGGCCTATTCGATCAACTACAAGGATCGTAGTATTTCTCTAAGATAGATCTTAGGTCCGGATACCATCAGCTAAGAGTGCATGAGGACAACATTTCAAAGACTGCATTTAGAACTCGATATGGGCATTTTGAGTTCATAGTGATGCCCTTTGGTCGGACAAACGCACCAACAGTATTAATGGACTTGATGAACCGAGTGTGTAAACCTTATCTAGACAAGTTTGTGATAGTGTTCATAGATGATATCTTGATCTACTCTAAGACCCGGGAGGAGCATGAAATGCATCTAGGGTTAGTTTTGGAACTACTCAAGAAGGAGAAACTGTATGTTAAGTTTTCTAAGTGTGAATTCTGGTTGCAAGAAGTATAGTTTCTTGGGCATGTGATCAATGGTGATGGGATTCATGTAGACCCTAGTAAGATTGAAGCTGTTAAGAATTAGGAAGCCCCTAGAACTCTGTCCGACGTTCGTTCATTCTTAGGCTTGTCAGGGTATTATCGTCGATTCATTGAGAACTTTTCTAAGATAGCTAAGTCTCTTACCATCTTGACTCAGAAAAGCAAGACCTTTGATTAGGGTGAGAAACAGGAAAAGGCATTTTAAACTTTGAAGGATTAGTTATGTAATGCGCCTATTCTAGCTCTCCCTAATGGATCGAAAGATTTTGTGGTGTACTATGATGCATCAGGCTTAGGATTAGGTTGTGTGTTGATGCAAAGAGGTAAGGTGATAGCATATGCATCTAGGCAGTTAAAAATCCATGAGAAAACTACACCACCCATGATTTGGAATTGGGCGCGGTTGTGTTTGCTCTCAAGATCTGGAGACACTACTTATATGGGACAAAGAGTGTTATCTATACTGGTCATAAGAGTCTTTAGCATATCTTTAACCAAAAGGAATTGAACATGCGTCAACGTCGTTGGATAGAGCTTTTCAGCGACTATGACTGTGAAATTCGCTACCATCCTGGTAAGGCGAATGTAGTAGCTGATGCATTGAGTAGGAAGGAGAGGATCAAACCTAAGAGGATTAGAGCTATGAACATGACCCTTCAGTCGAGTATCAAGTATAAGATACTAGCGGCTCAAAAGGAGGCATTTGATGAGTCTGCGGGATTGTAAAAAGGACTAGATGAACTGATAGAACATAGGAGTGATGGAGCATTGTATTACCTAGATTGAATATGGGTTCCTTTGAAGGGTGATGTGAGAACCCTGATAATGGACGAACCCATAAGTCGAAGTACTCTATACACCCAGGAGCCAACAAGATATACTATGATCTTAGGGATATGTACTGGTGGCCAGGAATAAAAAAGGATATAGCTGTATATGTGAGCAAATGTTTAACTTGTTTAAAGGTGAAGGCTGAACATCAGAGGCCATCTGGCTTACTGCAGCAACCTGAGATCCCTGAATGAAAATAGGATAGAATAGCAATGAACTTTGTTATGAAGCTACCAAGGACTAGTAGTGGGCATGACACAATCTGGGTCATTGTGGGCCAGTTGACTAAGTCTGCTCATTTTCTACCTATGCGTAAGGACTATAAGATGGATATGTTAGCTATACTCTATATAAATGAGTTCATTGCTAGGCACGGTGCGCCGGTCACAATCATATCTGATCGTGATAGTCGTTTCACATCGAGGTTTTGGCAAATAATGCAAGAGGCATTAGGAACTAGGTTAGACATGAGTACGGCTTACCACCCTCAGACCGGCGGTCAAAGTGAGCGTACTATCCAGACCTTGGAAGACATGCTTAAAGCATGCGTCCTTGACTTCGAGGGAAGTTGGGATGTTCATCTTTAATTAGTTGAGTTTTCGTATAACAATAGTTATCATTCTAGTATGAGCTGTGCACCTTTTGAAGCCTTGTATGGTAGAAAGTGCCGCTTACCGTTCATGTGGGCAGAAGTTGGAGAAGGGAAACTGATAAGGCCTGAGCTAGTGCAAGAAACTACTGAGAAGATCTCACAGATCAAGGATAGGCTTAAAGCTGCACGTGATCGTCAGAAAAGCTATGCCGATAAAAGGAGAAAACCTTTAGAGTTCAATGTAGGTGAGCATGTTTTGCTTAAAGTGTCGCCTTGGAAAGGTGTGGTATGCTTTGGGAATAAGGGGAAACTAGCACCTAGATTCGTTGGATCTTTTGATATCACTAAGAGTGTCAGTCTTGTAGCCTATATTCTTAGACTACCGGAAGAACTTAATGGTGTTTATGACACGCTCCACATGTCGAATCTTAGGAAGTGTTTGGCTGACCCAACACTACAGATACCTATGGATGAGATCCGGGTTGATGCTAAGTTGAACTTTATGGAAGAGCCTATGGAAATCTTAGAGAGGGAGTTCAAGAAACTTAAGCGGAGTAGGATTGCCATTGTTAAGGTTTGATGGAATTTAAAATGAGGACCTGAGTTCACATGGGAGCGTGAGGATCAAATGAAACTTAAGTACCTGCATCCTTTTAGCTCTAGTACTAGTTGAATTTCGAGGATGAAATCCTTTTAAGGGGGGTAGAATGTAACCCTTGCATTATTCTGAGATCTATATGTTCTAATATAGTCCTTTAAATATTTGACTTTTGTTAGTTTCGTTTGATCAAGTTACCGTGTTAACGGTGTTGATTAATGCTTATCTTGGTTATCTTATCTTTATTGTGTTTAATTTAATCCTTTATAGAGGATTTTATCTATGTGATCATGTTCCATGAGGTTGTCCCGTGTATAGCTTGAGATATCTTATAATGAGTCATGGTACGTCCGTTAATGTTCAAAGCGAATCTAAGGCAATTTGACAGTGAAATATGTCGTGTGAATACTTTAAATTCATGGAAAAATATTTTTGAGTTTATTAAAAATACTAGGAAACTTCGGGTAACATCTTAAAGTAGCGAACTTTGAGCTTTAAGAGAACCCGACACAAAACGAAGCAAACCCGAGCCCTTTGGATGCCACCCACGGTTCAAACTTGGTAGGGGACATGTGGGGCTTTATTTTTTTTCTTTGGTCCCCTCTTGTACCATTTCAAGCTTATAACCTAAGCTAAACTCACACAACATCCATTTTTCATTCCATCTCAAAAACATTTTTTCTTGTTTTCTCTCTTGCCTTGCTCGTCCGATTCTATCACACACACAAACTCTTAAAAATTTTGCAACTTGATCAAGAACATGAAGATTTAGGAGTAATGGGTGGATTCTATTAGACGGGTTATCATTTAAACAACGTTTGGGTTGTCGGATCGTGTTTTAACTCGCTTTCAAAAACCCTCTTTGTAAGTCGATCTTTTCTCAAATATTATTGTACTTTTAGATGTAATATGATGCATAGATGAATGTTGTACGGTGCGTTTTCTATAAATCGTAAGCTTAAATTTTCGAATATAAATAAAAGGGGTGTTTGGTTCGTTCAAATGTAAGAAAAAAGGGGAACAAGGGTTTATCATCTTTATGTTGTGGTTGTGATGGTTGAAAAACATTTAGATACTATATAGCTTATTATGGTCTAGCTTAAATAATAAGCTTATTCGGCTTATTTTGGAACCTATAAACTTTTGGTGGAATAAAGGGTTTAAGGAAACAAGGTTTTGGTTATTTACTTATGGTATCTTATTTTTGTGAGCTTATTTGGTAACTTATTTTGATGCCTAAATGAACTATGTAGCTTATTGGCTTATTTAAAAGCTTAATGGACTTATTATGGGCTTATAAAGCTCACGGCCCAATAAGGCCCAATAAGCCGCGGCTTATTGTGGTCCGGCTTATTTTTGTGGCTTTTGGTTATAGCTTAGTATGATAATTAAGGCCATAAGCTACGGATAGCTTTTTTCGGCTAAAAGGGGCCACGGCCCAATAGGACAAGTCAAACTTTGACTTGGTCTTGGTCCGTGAGTCTTGGTTTGCGTTGTGGTTTATTTCTCAGACTTATATATGATAATATATATGGTATTGGAGCTAAATCGGATCTTAGAACTTGAGAATAACGTTTTAAACCTCTATTAGGCATGGCCCAATAAGCGAAAACTAGTCATTTTACGTGAGTAAAACGGACTTTTAAAAGTGAAACATATAATTACATATATTTGAATTAGTCGTTTGAGGAAACATGTTTTGATAAACGTTGCGAAATAGATTTTTGGCATTTAGTCAGAAAATGGTGAAATTGCGAAAAAGTGTTTGAAATTGAGGTTTGAAACCTTGAAAAACGTTGAATAAACGAACGAGTCATGCCGAAATTTTGTAAAAATCATGCACTTAGACTTTTACTCAAAACTTACTTTTACAACAAAATAATAAAATATTATTATTTTAATAAGTCGATTAAAAAGCGAAAAATATGTATTTTATAATTATAAAATATAAAACTTCTCCAAGTCGTTTAGTATGAATAAACATCTCTTTTCCTATAACTTTACATATAATTAAAATAACTAAGGTTACCAAATGGATTTACCGAAGTATATTCCTAAATACATATTATCTGAGTCTTCTTATATTACTTACCTATTGATACTTAAATAGTATATGTATATTATACTAAGGTATGATCTAGAACATGTTATCTTTAAAACTAAGTCGTCAACCATCACACCACTGATAACGTTAAGGATAACCGTACAACGCATCTGACCTCTATGCATCGACCCTGAACACACTTTTGGAGCGTATATCTAAAACTGAACATTAACTGGATTAGGTCATAACCGGACGTCGTTGCACTTGCTTGTTTGATCTAGATCTTTGCTACCTATCACCTTTTGCTTAAGGCGAGTTCTCGTAGCCCTACTTTTTTGAACTTGTTTTATCTTTGGAGGAAAATGATACTCAAATCTGTTTTTGAACTTGTTTTCTTACTGTGCGAAACTTTTTATCTTTTTAGACAATGCTATATGCCTATGACTCTTATGTGAATGACATGAGAATTGTTTGAACTTGTTTTGTGAACCTTGTGACCTTGTGATCTTGTGATCTTGTGATCTTGTGAACTTGTGGATCTTCCACCCTATGTATAGCTCTAGCTGGTAGGCTTTAGGTGCGCTTTAACTTAGAAGCTTAGATCTTTGAGAGTGTTGGTTTCTATATTACTGGTGTATCTATGGACCTTCGATAGCATGTGTTGCTATGTTGGTATCTTATCTATTGCTTGTAATTCACTATCATATTGCACATTTGTCCACCTTTTGAAACTATGGCACAGAAATTGGGTTGTAATCAAACCTACGAGCTCACCAACTTTATGTTGACCTTTTCGAGTATCATTTTCAGATAATGTTAATGATCAATGAAGTCTTGTTGCGAGCTTTAGCAGACCTTAAGGGCATCCTATATGGATCAATCTTCTAAGAGATTTGCATTTGTTATGATCTTGAGCATTTTGGTTTATGTTATCTTGAGACTAGCTTTATCCCCTGCGTGGGAAATTGGATGTGATCTTTGACTATGTGATGTGTTCTTTGACGAATCTTCACCCAAGTGCTACTTGTGGTCGGGGAATGTCACAACACTTATCTTGAATGCATTTTAGTATTTCTCTATCTTGTATCTTGTGTTGTGATTATCAATTCTCCGTCGCATCCTGTGTTTCCACCTTGTCAGGATGTGACAATACGCAATACAAATTAAAGAACAAAATCATTAAGAATTATAATATTAAATTAAAACTTACTCTTAGAGATAGTCGACCAAGGGTTTGACCTATATCAAGACAACCTTATGGGCTGAATGCAGACTGTAACTTTCAGTAAATGCTAGCAGACGTGACACGCCATATACCTTGCTCTACAACTCGAAAAAATTATGACATCTTCAACAAAATCAAAACAGGGGTTTTAACTCGTGTGAAATGCAGTATAAGTCGAGTGATTACTTTTAACTAATTCTATTTGTTCATATGATGACTCTTAAAATGGGATTGCTTATTTAAAATGCGAGCTGTGGGTTCGACTATGTTGTTACACGCGATTCGTTATTTTCGGTTGCAATCAGGACTCGAGCGTAAGGTGAATTCAAGAGTGATGACTCCGTTTTCCGACCTACATCTAACATATGTCAGGTTATCATTGGCCGGGTGAAGACTTAGGTAATTCATTCCATCTATCCAATATGTGTTTACCTGACCCGTGCCATTAACGCGCACCCATCCAACAACATAAACACCTCTCGAGATACCACTCGTCGCAATATTAGACGTACCCGTAATTCCTACCAGTCTACTATCCCCGTACCAACACACTTGGGAACTAACTTTCTTTTAGTTTTTATTAAACTTATTAAGCTACCAATTAGTCTATACACCCAACAACTAATTTATACACTAACAATTATGGCAACAAACAATGGCAAATACAGTAGCATCTACCCTATACACTAACAATCATGGCAACACAGTACGACAAATTCTTAAAACGTTTTTTTCCAAAGTTTCCCCAACAAATGTATCTTGGTTTAGTTTACATGACTGAATCTTGTTCATACGAATCACCCACCTAAACTGCTCATCGCCACCCATCTATCAACATCGTCACACACCATAAACGACGACAACGAAGAGATCAATGTACATCGAAGAGACTGTATCTTATGTGACATTTGACACTTTTTCAACTCATGAGAGTACAACACGAAAACAACAATGATGTTACCAACCAAAGTAGCTACTATGAATCCCGAGCCACAAATCCATAGCTAAAGAGAAGGGTCAACCCGCCATGGCTGCAAATCCAATTATTTGCCCCGCCAAGATGCGGATAACCTCGAATCTACACACACTCTCCTAAGTACATAAACAAGTAAACCGAGTTTCCCTCAATTTATCATGCCAAAAACAACAATACTTTGAGCAACCATTAACTGAATCCAATCAGTATCACACATAGAAACCCCAATAATCACAAAAAAATAAACCACAAACCCTAACCCCGACAACCCTAATTAATACAGTAGAATAGGTAAACAAAAACGTAAATCGAAATTAAAAAGTTACCAACCCCAGAAGTAACAACAATCGTAACCACCTCACAACAAAAGCAGTGTATGTAATCATATCATTCAAGAACAAAACCCCATCGTATGCAATCATATCATTCAATAACTAAACCCCACAACAAAATCAGCGTGGTAATCGACATGTTAAAAAGAGAGATGATCGGTTAGAGAGAGAGAAAGAGAGCGAGGATCAGAGGTATGTTGTATGTGTTTGGTGTGTGTTTTTGCTAATAAACGATATGTACCCGCCACATGTATGAAAAGGGACCGCCGTTTGTGGTATAAACAACGAATTAGGTACAAAAATAAAAGGGTTGAGTCGGGTATAGCACAAAAAGAACGGGCCTATCACAAAAAAAAGACGAGACATGCCAACATAGGGTATAAGACCGGTTTGATCGGGTCGGGCGCTGGGGTGACCCAGCGAAGTCATGTCGATGCGTCTGGCTTCTGTATAGTTTATATATATATATATATATATATATATATATATATATATATATATATATATATATATATTATATATTATTATATGTATATATATTGTATTATATTAATCATATTAAGTTTATATTTCATGAAATGCATTAACGATCGTTAATTAAATTGTTAGACCTTTTAATTAATTAAGGCTTACAATCAAATAGGTAATGAACTTAACTAATTGTACAATAACCCAAAACACAAGGGTAACCCATAGAGAAAGGGTTTCGGCCGACGTAACAAAGAAAAGGAAAGAAGGAGACGTGACTTGTTGACCAAGTTTTGTATAGCCTATATAATGAATGGTAATTCATTGTCTAGGGTTATCTTGCATAACCTAAACACGCACAAAACTTTTCTCTCCTATCGAACCAAAGGGTTATTATCCCTTTGGTGTGTTGATTTTTTCTAAAGCAAAGAAACAAGGGTTTGTTGCTTGATCGTGAAAGTTAAGACCTAGCATTCATGTATTATTGTGAACGTGTAGTGTGGATACACATATAAATCACCTCCTTTGGTGATTTAGTTTTGTGTCGCAGGTAATAACAAAAACACAAGGGTGTTTGTATTTTCCGTTAGTTGCTCGAGTCAAGAACTAAGAGGTTAGTATGATTATATGTTATGTGATTTTTTTTATCATTTTTGTTGAACCAAATTCCATTGTTGTTTCATTTTTTTATGAGACAAAAGTGGCTAAAAAGAGTTTTTTTTTCCAAAAACAACAAACAAGGCCTAAGGTTGTGAAGAGACAAAACTTATTAGTTTTGGACCCAAAGACACCATTTATCACAAATCGTCTATAAAACATCCATAAATCATCAATCATCATCAATGGATGGAAACAACAAACAACCCTAAAACCCTCCCAAAAAACCCCCAAAACAAAAACTTTTGAGCGCGCTTTAGTTACTATGCATAAAATGCCTAGGATTTGGACTATGTATTTAAGGAGTTTGACGGATCAGAAGATAGTGACGCGTACACGTAAGGCGTTTGATAGGGCGTTGTGTGCGTTGCCTGTTACGCAACATGATATGATTTGGGAGCTTTATTTAGTTTTTGTGAGTCAGAGGGGAGTGCCAATTGAGACTTCATTTAGGGTTTACAGGAGGTATTTGAAGTATGATCCGGGGCATATAGAGGATTTGATTGAGTTTTTGTTAAGTTCGGGGTTGTGGCAAGAGGCGGGGGAGACGTTAGCGCTGGTTTTGAATGATGATACCTTTTGGAGTATCAAAGGTAAGACCAAGTATATGTTGTGGTTGGAGCTTTGTGATGTGTTAGCTAATCATGCCACTGCCACTAGGTTGAATGTTGATGCCATTCTTAGAGGTGGGATTAGGAAGTATAATGATGAGGTTGGGAGGCTGTGGACGTCGTTAGCGGATTATTATATTAGACGGAAGTTGTTGGAGAAGGCGAGGGATGTATTTGAGGAAGGGATGACGACGGTTGTTACGGTTAGGGATTTTAGTGTCATTTTTATGCGTATTTGCAGTTTGAAGATTTGCGTTGAAGATGGAAGTGATGAGTGAGGATGAGGAGGAGGAGGAAGATGGTGGGAAAGAGAACGGTGTTGAGGATGAGGGTGAAGACGAGGAAGATAATCGGCTTAATCTGGGGAAGTTGAAGGAGAAGCTTAAGAAGTTTTTGTTGTGTGAGGAGAAGGATGTTGATTTGAGAATAGCACGATTAGTGCATCTTATGGAGAGGAGACCCGAATTAGCTAATAGTGTTCTTTTACGACAAAATCCTCATAACATAGAACAGTGGCACAGGAGAGTTAAGATATTTGAGGGTAATCCGACGAAGCAGATATTGACATACACTGAGGCTGTTAGAACGATTGACCCAATGAAATCTGTTGGCAAACCACATACGCTATGGGTTGCGTTTGCTAAGTTTTATGAAACATATAAAGATGTTGCTAATGCTAGGGTGATCTTAGATAAGGCTGTGCAAGTGGAATTATAAAGCCGTGGATAATCTGGCTAGTGTTTGGTGTGAATGGGCAGAGATGGAGCTTAGGCACAAGAATTTCAAGGGAGCGTTGGAGTTAATGAGACTTGCTACTGCTGAACCGTCTGCTGAGGTGAAACGCAGAGGTAAAGCTATTCCTCTATTCATATTTTATTTTGCCATGCATATTTGATACCTTTGTATTAGCTTTTGTTTTTTCACTTTGCAATTAGCATAAGTGCACAACATGGTCAAAACGAAACCAAAGCAGAAACCATTTACTGACAGAATCTACAGTTTTCTGTTGTATCTGGTTGAGGATGACCGCTTAGTTTTAGATATAGATCACGTCAGTTTCCAATATTAGATGTAAAAATATCTTATGGGTTGGTTGTTATACGCCTGAAAACACCCCACAGTGGAATTTCTCATTTGGTAGCTTGAAAGGTTATGTCTGGCGGGTGACAAGCTAACCTTTTATGGCGATTAGCTAGGTAATGGTCAGAACGGGCTCATCACATGTCATTTGTAGTATGGGTCCAAACAGACAGGTTGGGTTGGGTTGATCCAACAAGTTTTACTAAAATTTACAACTTATTTCAGTTTTAACTGAGTTTATTATTTGTCCCATTTAACCCACCAGAGATAAAATGTGGTATATCCTATATCATAACATGGGGTCGATTCTTAGATCTGGCTAGTTTCTAGAGAGAGAAACACTTGAGAGAGAATATCTTAGAGAGAGAAAGTGTTTTCTATGAAATGAAAATAATAACTAGCTTGCCTCTTCCAAAGTTGGAAGAGGCTATATATAGTACTTACAATATACCGGGTATTCGTACCCGACTTAAAACCAAAAAACATACTATTAACTATTAAACTACGAGCTATAATAAACAGTAAAATACACGGGGTGACCGAGTCTTTTTCTAATATCTAACAATCTCCCCCTAAGGGAGGTCACCCCTGAAAATACCAAACTTTAATCACTTCAGTCTTTAGCTCGTAGACATTTGATTCTTCATTTGATATCTTGTACAT